>JAUZNC010007428.1:0-24169 GCA_034780395.1 Vannuccia rotundouncinata | reverse complement strand
CAACCAATCAATCAATTAACAACCAATCAATCAATTAGCAACCAATCAATCAATTAACAACCAATCAATCAATTAACAACCAATCAATCATTTAGTAACCAATCAATCAATTAACAACCAATCAATCAATTATCAACCAATCAATCAATTAACAACCAATCAAACAATTAACAACCAATCAATCATTTAGCAACCAATCAATCATTTAGCAACCAATCAATCAATTAGCAACCAATCAATCAATTAGCAACCAATCAATCATTTATCAACCAATCAATCAATTAGAAACCAATCAAACAATTAGAAACCAATCAAACAATTAACAACCAATCAAACAATTAGCAACCAATCAATAATTTAGCAACCAATCAAACAATTAGCAACCAATCAATCAATTAGCAACCAATAAAACAATTAACAACCAATCAATCAATTAACAACCAATCAAACAATTAACAACCAATCAAACAATTAACAACCAATCAATCAATTAACAACCAATCAAACAATTAACAACCAATCAATCAATTAACAACCAATCAAACAATTAGCATCAATCAATCAATTAGCAACCAATCAATCAATTAGCAACCAATCGATGAATTAACAACCAATCAATCGATTAACAATCGATTTATAATTTTAGTTAATTGTCATTCTATTGTTTTACTTCATTAAACTCTTTTATGGAAGAAAGAATGTTTGCTAAATTGTGTTTGTTATACAACCTTTGTAACTCTAAGTCCAAATGCTTCATTTCGCTTCATTTCTGGACTAACCTCACAATTATAATGTCTCGTGTCTTTTTAATCTGAAGAGGAGGAAGAATTCTTCGACTGTGTGGAAGTGCAGCTGGATCTTTGGGAGCACAAGGACGAGATAAGGCAGGCCATGCTCGACAAAGTGGCCGCGAACAATCGCGAACAAAGCAAGCCCACGCCCGCGAGTCCTGTGCAGGAGAGAGACCCAATCTTCTGCAAGATACGCCAGGAGGTCGAGAAAGTCATGACAGAGAACATCAACAATATTGGCACGTTGGAGAATGCTGCTGAGTGTGGTGTGTTATAAATCTAACTGCTTTTATGTTCAATAGTTGGCCTCTCTGTTTCGATAATCTCTATATATTAATCTAGTTTGAAATAAAAAAGAATATAATATGATTACAATTATTTTAACAGCTTTCTAATAAATCGATTAATCGTTCTATAAATAACACTCTTTTTAACAAATGACTAATTAGGGTTCTATACTAATCCAGTAAATTAATTTGTTAGTTATCATTAATTAGTGATTTCCCAATTAAGTCTGTAAGTTATTCATCCATTCACAATGCTCCTAAAATCAATCTAAGTTTGGTAAATCTCGTAAAATTGTGCCGAATGTCTTTGCTGTGAACCTACGTTCAAGTTTATTCAGCAACTATTATTCAATAATTCACCGGTCCTCCGACTGCCTCCTTGTCAGGCTCGGCCAATCAATCTCAGAAGTTCAAAGACAGCTGGAGTTTGCTCCTCAACGATGGCTCAATCAGCGTGTATGAATGCATCCACTCTGAGGAACCGGGGATGGTGATAACACCCCTTCTGGCCACAGGGTCGGTAAAGGGGGCCACTGCCCGGGAGACCACCGAGAGGTTCTGGGATGGAGCCTACCGCAGGGACTGGGAACACACGATCGATACACCTCCGTTTCTTATCAAGGTTGGTGGCTCTGTCGTTGTCATCACACTTTCAAAGGACGTTTTTATTTCTCTCCTGTGGTCGTCATAACTTTATGATCATGATAAGTATTTCTATAAACATCCAATATGGTCAAGTTTGTCAAGTTTGTCGTCATACCGAAAAGGATATCTTTTCTTACGTGTACAAACACATCTACAAATAATCTGGTTAATTAATCTTCATTGATCTAAATTGTATAAATACTTGTTGAAACATTTTTCTGAAAGTGTATTTCAGATTCCAGAAATTCATTTTTGTTTCGTTTCTGTATCATCCAATACGTTTTATCCAATATTTTGTGACTTTGTTTGATAAAATATCAAATCTTTATATTTTTAATTTCTATGTGCCAAATTATTATTGTTACATCGTATATATGCGACAGACTTCTCAATAACTAAATTTAAATATTTGTTAGCACTTAATTATTTTAGCACTCAAAACCAAACACTATAGACGGAAATAATTATAAAAATTACAATATAGACGCCTAGTTAAATTAAATGTTAGAGACATACAATAAATTACAAAAATATTTAATAAGAAACAAAGTAAACACTCTGTGATAAAATTAACATCAGCTAATATGCTACAATACAAATTTAATGTAATTTCGACTTTACGTCATGTTTTAAATTTAATTTTTAACTGAATAATTCAACATTTTTTTACTAATTTTAAGCAAACACTCTGCCATAATTTAAAATAAAAAATACTGATCAATGATTTCTATGCTTAACCAATATTTTATATTTTTCAAACTAATAAAAATCCGTACATAAAACAAATTTATGTATCGCATAATTGTATTTTAATATCTAACTAACGGAAAATTGTCATCTATTCAGAAATTAATAATTAAATCAGAGCTATTTATTAAGGATTAGCAGATCTTAATATTCCAATATTTCGGTTTGTTAGGAATATCTCCGTATACAATTTTTTTAAGTAAAATTAAAAAACTGTCTCGCTTAACACTTAGGGACTTTGGCAACACTGATGTCCAAAAGTTTCCTAGGTAAGGTGAGGTTGGCTCGATAAGTGAGGTTGAGTACAAGATTGATATCTCACGCTGCAAGAGGAGCTGCAAAGTGATACCAAGGTCATCCGATCCACCACTTTTGATCGGTGCCACTGACGTGAATTAGACCGTACTGACCCCCTTTGAGAAGTGTCTCTATATAACGCGTAAAGTCATCATCACATTTAGGGCAGACGTAGTCATAGAAATCAATCAAGTTCTGATATGACATTATAAAATTGCGAGGAAGATATTTATTTATAATGTTAAACAAACCGACTGTTTAAATTTAATTATAAATTGAACAAAGAAATTTGTGAGAAAATGAATTGAATAGAATAGAATAAATTAATACTTAAGATAAAATTATCGATTTTCAAATATTGATTTCGCACAGACAAAATATAGCAAAATTATTTATAATGAGTGTTGTGTTATTTATAGTTTCATACCAATACCTTGTGTTCTTCGTCAAGCAATTCTGGGCTATGGGAACACTGTCGTTGCTAATATTATAAGAATGTTATCTCAACTATTTCAGTCTTAGGGGATCTATATATAACACGAGTTATTGGCTTTGACTTTTTTGTAGCATAAATTTTTCTGAAATAGCTGTTTTTACATAACCTTGCGTAACTACAATGCATATACATTATTATGCTTTGTGCGTCGTGCAATCAATAATTATGAATAAGGAAACAACAAACAAAGAATGGACAAGGAGAGGAAACATTCACGATAATATTTTTTTAATAAATTTGCTTTGTCGCTTGTCTTTTTATGACAAATATAATAAAAGAGTAAATTTATAGGGTAAATATCGCGGACAAAAAATCTTTTTGAACCTAAAAGGGGGTCTGCTAAATACATCTTTATTTATCTAATTCTAGCTTCACATTTAATTGTAATTTTAAATAAGTATAATTATGTCAATCGAGCTATGCAAATAATTTCATCACGATTATAAACTATTTTCTACTATTGTAAATGTTACCTATTGTTTGAAAATATCGTTTTTTATCAAAAATTGAGACAATGGAATCATTATTTTTAAATTCCGTCATTTTTATTCAAGTATTTTAAATACCGTAATTTTCTATAAAAATATTTTTAAATACCGTCATTTTCATTCAAATGTTTTTAAATACCGTCATTTTCATTCAAATAATTTTAAATACTGTCATTTTCATTCAAATATTTTTAAATAACGTCATTTTCATTGAAATATTTTTAAATACCGTCATTTTCATTCAAGTAATTTTAAATACCGTCATTTTCATTTATTTATTTTTAAATACCGTCATTTGCATTCAATTATTTATAAATACAGTCATTTTCATTCAAGTATTTTTAAATACCGTCATTTTCATTCAAGTATTTATAAATACCGTCATTTTCATTCAAGTATTAATAAATACCGTCATTTTTATCATCGAATCAGAGACTGGACGACAATACGGTCATCTACTACCAGATCTACAAGCGAGCCTGGCCAACCACCCAGCGATTCGCCATCTTCTGGTCGTCAAGGGTACGGGTGGACAAGGACCGCTGGCTAGTGATGAACAAGTCCATTGATCGTGTTCATTCATTAGAACTGCTTTCTCGGTATCAGGGCACTCTCCTGTCGGAGGCTGATGGTCTCGTGATGGTCATGCTAAAGGTCTCTTTGTACAGCAGGTCCATTTTCAAGAACACGGCAGCGGGTAGGACGTTCTTTCAGTAGTTATATTTGTATTACAAACCATTTTAAAGATCTACGCATCACTTAATTGTGGTTCTATACTCAGTTCGTGGTTTTAATTATTTCATTTTTTTAATCGCTTTTTATCAAAAATTAACACAATGGAATCATAATTTTTAAATACCGTCATTTTCAAACAATTATTTTTAAATACCGTCATTTAATTTAATTTTGTGACTTTTCTTTCCTTGAGTGTATTCAGAATTGTCTTTCTAAGGAATAAGCTCCATTCAATAAAATCTTCTACTTGGAAACATTGACAACTTATAGTTATAGTTCTCGATCTTTCTCCACCTCAGCTTCAGCGGTGGCCCGCTCCAACCTCTCCTGTTTGGTGATCTACATGGGCAGCATCAACCCGGGAGGTTGGGCCCCCGCTAGCGTCCTCAAGACCATCTATCGACGTGAATACCCGCGCTTTGTCTCTCTCTTCACGAAGTACGTGGCCCGTGCCTTCACTGGAGTAGCCGTCCACCCCACCGATGTCATGGAGACGTCGTCTGTGTGACCTTTGCAAGTGTCATCTTATAATCATAAAGGTTGTGTTAATTAATGTACACGCACACTATTTCGTATACTTAACTTATCGGTTATATTAATTCGAGTCATTGTTTAAACTGCTTTTATCGCGTATACATACCGTAGTACGGAAAAAAGGTCCTTCATACTCAGAATTAAGTGGTGAATCTTTCAAGTTGCTGATTGAAATGTCATCCAGTAGATATTGTTAGAATTTGGTATTACCCTTTCCATCATATATAATGTTACTGCTATTGTAGATAATAATTAATTAGTTATTCGTAGAGCTCTTTACACGAACATGCTCGGAGCTATTGAGATCTTTTGAGTATTGATTGTTTGAAAAATCTGTTCATCATAAGACATTCTATTTAAATCGATTGTATATCGTTCTTTTGTTGATGAATTTAAAAAACTTTTAAATTAACTTATAATGTATAACATATATTTTCTAAAAACAGATTTCATACTCAACGCTGTTTTATCTTTTTAGGGTAAAATAATAATGTAATAAGTAGTTAATTATTACTGAATTGTGTAGGTATATCATTATGAATTTACATTTTATTATTTCTGTACATTTTCATAAGTCATTTGAAGTTCTATTATTCCTTCGTCATACACATTTTATATCATTTGTGCTGGGAATATTGTGGTTATCAAACAATTTTGTATATATTTAATACAGACTGGTTGTAGAGTGTATATCTGGAGTGCGGACAAATCTTTATTGCTTATACATACAAACTATTGTGTAGGGTGACTGCCTAAGGCATACCAAACATACACAAAATATACTGGTAGTTGAATGTTCGTGACAAGTCAATTTGAATCGACCTAAAAAGGTAAATGTTATCTAAATCGTGAACTATTAATAGTTAACATTAGTTAATTAATAGTTAACATACTTAACTACATCACAGACATTGCGTGCTAGATTATCTGTATAAAATGCAGACTATAAAATATTATATTTCATTTTATCTAACGGCTTGTCTAACGGAAAATTGACTAACGGGACATCCTTTTTCTCTTTAAAAAAGAGTTATTATGCAATCCGTAATTGATTTCTAGTGATATTGTATTTTATATTAATCATGTGTTTATGATCTGCGATGGGCCTTTATCAACGCTTATACTCCATAGTAACATCACCATAGTGATACACAGTCAGCCTTTGTCTTGCCTTTCTTTTACATCCTTATGGACTATAGGCACTAGAAGTAATCAGCTTGTTATTAACATTTATTTATATATCTTATCAATTCTTGTTTTGTTTCATCTTATAATAAATTAAATTGATTGATGTTGTCCAGTATCTATTTGTTATATAATTTAATTGAATCTCGTGCTGTGATTTTTAAATAAACTTTATAACTTACTTTTATTACTGCTAGTTTTTTAATGAAATAGATAATTAATTAATATTTTTAACATGTTTAGTTAAATAGAATATTAAAAGTGAAATATTTTAAACATTTGTTAAGTGGAATTTATAATAAATCCAAAAACAAAATGTATTACAACTTATCGGCCGTTAGTTCAAAGCTACAAAAATGTTACAACTTATACAAAAAAATTACATTATTCTTTATGGACTCATGTAAACAACGATTTTTTAAAAAAGTGAATTAACACGTACTTGACCGTGTGTTTCGTATGACGTTGACCGTTAGGACCGACAGACTCTTTTTGTAAATTAGTAACAAATTGCAGTAATATTTGTGTTTACATAACTGTTCACTAGCTGCATACATATCACCTCGTCATGCACAGCGGAAATTCAAGGTTGTACTTTGCCTATCAAGTGAACATCTTGATGAAAGTTTTCAACAAGGTAGAAACAAACACTCTCTATTTTGACAAACAACACATTCAAAACAGACATCGACATGGTGAGCTGGACATCGAAAGAGTTCACTGTAAAAAAAGAATAGGCGTTAGAGGATGAGAATCCTAAATCAGGTGGCAAAAGAGCTTCATTCATACTTTGTCTAAGGCTTGGGGTTCTGACTGTACTACATGGCTCATCGTATATCAGACAATGACTATCTTCAACAAAGCATATTGTGCTCTCTTGGTGCATTCGGCTACCAAAGAGAAGCGCCTCAACTGCCTCTAGTTCAAAACCGTGAACGAACTATATGCTACAAATTATCCGCGGAACAGAAAAGCATGTGCCACTTGCCACAATCCAGTAAGTGGTGAGCTCGGTCAAGTTACTCGTCTGTGTCAAAATTGTATTCATAATGACTAATTATGTAGATAGTGCATATTTTTATCCAATAACAAACTTTTGTAAAGGAAAAATGTATATTTATATAAAGATATATATTATAAAATTAAAGATACAGTCATCAAAATACTTATAGAACATTCATGGGTATATTCTCTTAAAATTTCAAGTGAATCAATTAATTATTTCAATTTGTATTTATAAATTACGAGCGATGGAGTCTGTCAGACCCCATAGTCTTTTAAACCCAAAAACTCTTATTAATAAAGGTATAGTGCCGTGCGCAAAAGATATCAGTTGTTTAGTATCGAATTGTATCAATCAAACAAAAAATATTAATTAGACACCCAAATGCGTGACGTACTGCTTACCTTTACCCACCCTTACAAAATATATAACATCCACCCTTCCGTTTTCTAGTGTGACGTTGAAGATATGAGGACAGGCCTCACATATATAATTAAAATCTAGAAATTTGGTTTTGCTTATAAGAAAATATAACAATTTATTTAAAAATCTATTAAGCTAATAATATTCAATAGTAAACAACATTTGCCATGTATGTTAATTTTTTTATTAAATTAATATAAAAAAATAGAAATAATATAATATATTTTAAAATAACTCAGTAACGAAGACATCTGTTAATAATTTGTTTAAAATAGAACAAGTATCTGCGATTTTACTTTTGGCAAATTGTTAAAATTTGAGAAATATTGCGATTTTGGATGTTTAGTTGATAATGAGCCTTCTTTTACAACTTTAAATTGATTGTAATAAAATATTTTCTGAATTATACTGTCATCATATTTTAAAAGTGGAATCTACCCCACTTTTTCAGTTTTAACACTTTTTAACCACCTCTACTATATATTGACATCCATAAGATTTGCTAACCTCACATTGCATATATTCTGTAAGTTAATCATGTAATTATATTATTTTTCTAATATTTTCTTAATCATAAATTATTTTAATAGCTTAATATATCTTTTTATTGTTATTTTATATTACAAAGACTTCATAAAATGCTGAAAATTTCCTAAATTAAGGAAATTTTGGTCTTTCTTTATATGCATTTTTTTCATTTTCATGCTGCAAAATTCACCCATTCCTTGTTTTCAGAAAATCTTATTATAAGCTGCTATATTGTCTGATTACAAAGGCAAAATCTCAAACTTAAAGTTAAACTTAAATCAATCTCAAATTTAAAAATCTTAAAAGTCATTTTATATATGAAGAATGACTCTCAATAATAACTTAATAATAATTTGCAAGAAGTTAAAATTATATATTTAGTTATATAAATTATTGAACAATGTCAGGCCCACATTTAATTCATTCATATACATATTATATGTACCACCTTCAAATAATTTTTATAGATATCTATATATTGATATTCACTTATGTAATATTGATTACTTCTGTAACCAATTTACCTGCTCATATATGATTTATGCTGAGTAGTGAATAATGTACCTGATGTATCTATTAATAGTTGTTTTGGTTAACTTTCATATACTTGTTTATTATGCACTAATCAAGTTGACTTCTGTTCTAAATGCATTGGCATCAAGAACATTGTATCCTAAATTAGATGTTAATACTGATTTTAATGTCTGGAGAGTCCAGTTAGAATCTTGAACCAAATCAAAATTATTCCCCAAGTTAACTGAGGATGAAGAACATAACAATAATCATATTTTGCAGTTTTGTTTATCTCTTTTGCCAAGCATAATATTTCTGAGGATATATTTTCAGAATATGTGGACAAATTTTTCTCTTGGCACCACTACATATACAGGGAATAGAATCCTATGGGGATTTGCATATTTACTTGGATTTTGGATCAAAAATGATCATTTCTGAAACTTGTCCAAATATGCAATAAAAATAATTGAGGGGGGGAGGGCTTATTTTAAAAATATCTGTTATGATTATGTAGAAAATTTAAAGTTATCTCCATAAAAGTGTCTAAACTTGGAAAAATTAAAACTGTAATTTTGCAAACATATGCTCTCAGAAGGCCTTTAGCTGCATTCTAGGTTGTGAAATAACTCAGATTCAAGCTAGCTAAAGTCACTTCAGCTTGTATTTCTCACAAATCTTATGGTACTCAAGCTGAAATGGGAAGTCTTCCAACATTTCCTAAAGTGGTCCCTTTAGAGTACATTGCAATCAATATTGTTGGTCCTCTTCCTTAAAGTGGTCCATATTGTTATATTTTTACAATGATTAGTCATGCTTCTTGAGGGTTAGAGGCTTCTCTATCAAAAATTGATGCTAATATTATTTGCATGGTTTTTTCAGAGAAGTGTTTTTTTGGGACACCTCATGTAATAAAATAATATTTTTTTGAAGATCTTTCTCAAACTAATCTAATTTGTAATCAATGTGTTGGGTGCATTATAATAATCTACTCTTATTATTAATAAGTGCTGCACAAATTACTAATTTACATATTATTTTTATGAATTTGACTGCTTAATATTGAATTAAAAATAAAAAATGTTATTGTTTTAGTATTAAATATTATATTAATTAAAGTGTTTTTATATAATTTACATTTTTATATATATTTGTTTATAAATTATTCAAATAATTTTTTTAAATAAATTGGTAATTTTGACAGTGCATATTAGTAATAAGCACATATTGGTAAAATACATCCAGCAATTGTCATAAACTCTTTTTTTTTTAAAATATTAAAAAAAATTGAGAATGATTCTCAAACATTAGTAACTTTTTTTAAGGAATTGAGATTCTTGGTGTTTGTTCACTAATCAGTAATGGTATGCAGTATTGAGTATGTAAATGCATAAAACCTATAAAATTATTGGACATATGTATGTATAAACAATCTGGAATCAGTTGGACCAAATGTGCTTCCCCTGCACTCTACATGCAAAGAAACAAATATATTGTTGATATTTATTATATAACAAAACTCATATGACATGGAAATCTGATGGTTATATTGCTGTTGCTTGGACCAAATTAGAATATTTCATTATTATATAATACTTAGAGCACAGATAAAGGACAATTTTTATATTCACATTTGGATGACCAATCCAAGATTCATCCAAATAAAACTGTTTGGTCACCAACATATATGTATATATATGGATATGTATATAGGTATATCAATCGTTTTATGAAACAAGGTTGTCACTCATCCTGTATTCTGGGATTTTGAAAATTTCTGTCTCATCCAGAATTGTGCTTATGCCTTAAAATTCCAGGAGAAATCTGGGATATTCAATAGATTGCATTCAAATAAAATGAATTAATATATTTAAAAAAATCATACTGTAGTAGAAGACATGCCTGGATTTATAAGAATTGGTTTGCAGAGCATCAGAACTTCTATTTGTTTTTTTTTCACTTTCTAATACCATCTTAATAATATATGTTTAAGAATCTATCTGAAACATCCTAACTTTATGCTGGACTTCAATAGTAGTCTCAAGATATGCAAACTGACTCATTTTTGAACCTGGAAACAACAACATCATAATTCATTGCATTTATGATGCCATTTCTTTTTAATTCAGACATCAAAACATTTAGAAGATTACTCCAGCTGAATTATTGATAGATAGCTTTGCATCCCAAACTGGTGGTCAATCATTAATGACATCAATTATATTGTTTCAAATGTATCTTTCTAAATTCTCTTTGGATGTTTCTAAAGAGAGTGTTTGCCCATATTTTACCTAACTGTGAATCACAGGGTCATGTAGGTCATACTTTTATATTTTTTCAGCATATTCTAACATATCCTATATCTATCCTATAATCATACCTATCCTAATCTACTTTATATCTACTCTGTCCATCTACATCTGGCCATAGTCATCACTTGCTTCAATCTAAAACAGCTGTCACTTTTAAAAAAATCATACTGTAGTAGAAGACATGCCTGGATTTATAAGAATTGGTTTGCAGAGCATCAGAACTTCTATTTGTTTTTTTTTCACTTTCTAATACCATCTTAATAATATATGTTTAAGAATCTATCTGAAACATCCTAACTTTATGCTGGACTTCAATAGTAGTCTCAAGATATGCAAACTGACTCATTTTTGAACCTGGAAACAACAACATCATAATTCATTGCATTTATGATGCCATTTCTTTTTAATTCAGACATCAAAACATTTAGAAGATTACTCCAGCTGAATTATTGATAGATAGCTTTGCATCCCAAACTGGTGGTCAATCATTAATGACATCAATTATATTGTTTCAAATGTATCTTTCTAAATTCTCTTTGGATGTTTCTAAAGAGAGTGTTTGCCCATATTTTACCTAACTGTGAATCACAGGGTCATGTAGGTCATACTTTTATATTTTTTCAGCATATTCTAACATATCCTATATCTATCCTATAATCATACCTATCCTAATCTACTTTATATCTACTCTGTCCATCTACATCTGGCCATAGTCATCACTTGCTTCAATCTAAAACAGCTGTCTCTTTGTCTTGCCCAAAAACCAGGCTCACAAGATGCAGTGCCTTCTCCCATGTTGCTCCTAAAAATTGGAATAGACTTCCTCCTAATCTTCATCAAACTGAAGACTTCTATTATTTTAGTAGAAATCTAAAGACACATCTTAAACAACCACTTAATAACTCTTTGAGAAAAGTTGGATATAAGCCTTAGATTTACTGTCAACTCAGTCCAGAAAAACTGAACTGTACATATATATATAATTTGTCAATTTTGTGAGGACAACATATATAATAAAGGGTGGATGCAACTTTCCAAAACAGAATTATAGATGCTTCTGTGTTCCAATTAAGTTTTTTACCAATTGAACCAGTCATGAAGATGGACACATTAAGTAAGGTGATGCTTGATTCAGTCTCATCACATTTGAAAGTTGGTATGTACACAGAAGTGTCATCTGCATAGTTATTGTGTTGTAAATTATGCAATATTATGATAAATGTGGTCAATGTGTAAAGCATGTGTTCAAAACCAATCCTTGCATTGTGCTGCAGGACAATGAGATAAGTTACTTGGACAGATTGAGTATGGTCACACAGATAGGATGTGAACCAGTTGATCAAATGGCCTTTAAATGACTAAGACATTGTATAGTAATACCAACATCAAATTTATTATTAGTTTATTAAGTTAACAAATGTAAAATGACAAATAAATGTGATCATTCTTATCTACAAAATTAGACCTTATAAAAGAATCAAATCCTTTTACTCCATTCATAGTACTGGATAAATCAATGAAGCACACTTGTAAATTTGGCTTTTCAACTCTTAACAAAATATTATCCTCCAAAAAGCAGTGTCATCACTGACCATTATAACCATTATTATTATTATACTGGTTATCTTGGATTTATTTAATAGTTTTAATTTTTTGATTATTATTTAGATACCTGTATAAAGTTTTGCATATTTATAATAAGTAAGTGTATATATTGGTAATATAATAACACAATTTATCTTTTTTTATTACCCATATATTTGCAATATTTGGTTAAAACTTGGTTTATTAGTCCTTCAAATGTAATAGAACTGACTTTTTATTAAACTAATTCTAATTATGCCACTTCATTATACACAAATTAAAAATTCCACCATTATTTATATTGATTCTACTATTATGCTATCAGGGGCCTTTTTCATAAAGCACAAAACCACAATTCACAAGAATTTTCGTTTCATAAAGCACAAGTTCACAAGTGTAATCCACAAGTCAATAAGTCATTTACAAATATTCAGTTTTATAAAGAACAATTGTAACAGTTGTAATAAATTTAGTTTGGAATTCCCTTGTGATTTGCAAAAAAATTTTATCATCTTATATATTAGTAAATATTTAATAATCGTTTGTATAAAGAATCAATTATTTATAGTGAAGCAAAAAAGTTTATAAGTTCTTGTCTGCAGTGAACGTCTGGAACATCTGTATAATTGTCCTCTAATTGTTCCACTTCTTTGGGAATGACGATCACATCAAAGTCTACATCATTGCCATCATGAAGACAGGTGTTGTGCAGTATGAAACATGCATTGATCACATTTGCTTCGAATTCTGGACTAACATGAAGATGGCTCTGCAATTCATTGAAGCGGTTCTAGCAGAGGCCAAAGCAAAACTCCACTATCCAACAGGTCCTTCTGTAAGCTCAATTGAAATGTTCCTCCACTTGGCTGGTTGGAGCAGGCACCGGAGGAATAAGCCAGTCAAGGCTGTCCCCCAGTAACAGCTGTCCCCCAAGATAATTGCACACAGAAATGGACAATATCCAGCTTTTCACTGATTGGCCAAATGGCTGTTCCTCAAAACTCGAGCATCATTTGTTGCCCAGTGGAAAAAGTACTTTTTGCTTTTGATGACAGGATAATTGAGTGCTGACACTAATAAATGCCCATATATTCACTTGCCAACTCTTGATATAATAGGCTGACAGCTTTATAGGAGTAACAATAGATAATGTTCATCTACCCTTTCCATATATTGTTACTATATAGCTTAAAAGAGCATAATAGTAAAATATTTTACATATCCTACCATCTCAAAATCTATTTATAAATGTTCCTAAGGTTTTCCATCATATTTCTACAAGTGTTCTCTTGTGGTTTATGAAACGTTCTTTTACAACACTTGTGGAATTGATTTGTGACTTGTGCTTTATGAAAAAGGCCCCAGCTTATAATATTTAATTCACATGACTACAAACTATGGCGAATTAGTTATTTTAAATTATTAATCATTTGTAAGCATGTGTTTGTTTTTCAATATGATGTATATATTAGCTAAAAGCAAATAATTATTTGATATCAAAATTATTTCATATTATTTGATATCAGCAGACAGCTATCAAATTTGATAGCTGATAGTATTAGTGTAAAGTAAATTCCAAATATTCATAAATCATATGTTTATGTTTGACTATTCAATAATAATTTGTTGATTGTTACCTTTTTGTTGAGGAGTATAATTTAGATAACATATGATTTAGATCAAATTATGTGTTGGCTCAAATTGTGAAATGTAAACTCATTACAAGTAAGTAATTTCATACTTATCATAGAAAACACATACCCCACTAGACACTGCAAAAGTTTTAAAACAAGTTTTAAGAAGACATGTATATACATGTATATAGAAAACATTTATTTCCATAGTTTTTATTTTTATTACAATGATGACTTCATGTTATTATTAAAGCAGCAGCTTTATTCTTTGAAATAATTATTCAGTTTGTTTATACATTTAAATGTTGCTTAGGTTACCATCATATAGCTATATAATGTCACCATTTTCATAAATGTTTGTGATAATATTAAGAATTTCATTTTGCTTTTAAAATAATTTTCAAACAATCCAATAGTAATTTCTCTCTGATCTATTAACAATATATAATATCTTTAATAGATAAAAAGAAAGTGGTAGTTCTTCTAACTATTTGAAATTCATTCCTTTAACCCTTTCGATTTAATTATTATCCCACTTTTTCCTATAATAAAACTGGTACTGGGGCTTTTTCATTCTTTAAGTGTACCTAATTGTAATATTTAATTATAATATGAACGGAAACTTCACCCACATTTACCTCACTTACGAATCCTATTTTTAGTTTTGCACTCTGACCCCAAATATCTGTAAGGAGGTTTCTGTTGGGCTTCATTTCAGAGACTGTCCTAGGTTATCTGTATCCAGAAGGTTAGCATGCCCAATTTAGTTAATCGTCTCAAGGGTCGTCGAAGATCTCACCGAAAGGATGAAAATGTTCCAGTTCAAATCAAGGTGAAGGAAGCAATCCAGAAACACGAGCTCTTTGGCAAAAGATCCGCTTTGGGCAATCTGAGCAACAACACTCTCGTAACAGTAAGTTTTTGACTAGTAATGTGGTTAACTATAAATTCTACTTCTAAAAGACTTACAAATGACATCTTTTTTCTTTCTCTTTAGCATGTCCCGGGCAACCTGAAACGGAAAGCTAGTTCCAAAGATCAAAGTAAGTGGTCAATGTTAATAGAAATTCTTTTTGTGAAATTAAATCTAGATTTTCTATAAAATCTTGACGTTGCTCCAAGTTTTATTTAAATATCTCAATTTTGTATTAAGTTTCAATGTTTATAAATAGCCTACCTATGTCAATTCTATTTTAGTTTTGTAACGGATCTTCTTTAATTACTTTTTGCCACCGTCTTCTGTGTTCAGCAGGTATTCTGTCTTCACAATCATGCAGCCAAGACTCGTGTAGCCAAAAGTCGCAAGAAACCTCTCTATTCTCCTCCCAAGAGGACAAACAATCAATTGTCATTTTGGAGAAATTGTCACAGTCCGGTGAAGGAAATGAAAAGATCGAAACAAAGTCATCCACTGCAACAGTGAAGGCACACAGCGAGGTAACTCTCGTCCACACATTGTCTCTTTATTATATTGAGGATAGCTTTTCGTATAAATAAAAACAGCGTCTCTCTGCCTCCTAAACAGAGTTTGTTTATTTTTAATTGCAAACTTCACATGACTTCCAATATCTAATTTGAATTTGCAGTATAGTTTTGGTTGTCTATGTTTAAAATGTGAAAAGTTTTATCTGGTTTTCCCTCTGAAGATCATAGAGGACGTCAATGAAGTCGAGGAGGACACTGCTGCTGTGGTTGAGTCCTCCCTCATCGAATCAGGAGATGATGGAACTGAAGAAACCACCAAACTGCCACGGGCGGTAAGTTAACCATGTATTTGTTCACTTCAGTACGACCAAGTTTAGTGAATCAATTCCTTTAATTGAAGTAAATATATTCTTATCCTATTAGGCAACTTTGAATTACGAGGTGCTATTATAGATTAAATTGTTTAATTTATTATTAGTGCTCTATTATTTGTTTCATTAAAGTTTACCGACAGCGCACGCTAATGCATAACAGTGCATGAGTGGGTACTTACTATATAGTTGAGCACAATATGATTCCTGCGTGACGACTTGTGTTTGCGGATTAATGCACATTGTTACGAATGAAGCATTATTTATATTTTATTTGCTATCATGTATTTTAAAGGAGTCATCATGATTTCTCAGTGTGGCAAAGTGTTTATTGTTTACACGTTTTTACACACGAAGTAGGAAATTAAGATAAATAGCGCAAATTTATTTTAATTATAAAGCTTTGTCGACAGAATAGATCTTTTTATGTTTGGAATGCGTCTAGTTTAGCATTAAATTGTTGCTTATGATAAGAGTGGACATGTTCCTTCTCCTCCCCTCTTGCAGGTGGCAGAAGCGGCTCTGAAGGCAGCCTCCGCTGGAGAGAAGCCTCTCAATGAACAGCGGCTGGACTGCGCCTCTGATGATTATGCCATGGCAGTTGTGACCAGAGACCCGAAAGAACGGGCCTTTGAGATGACGGATTACC
Organism: Vannuccia rotundouncinata; assembly: GCA_034780395.1. Classification (NCBI taxonomy): domain Eukaryota; kingdom Metazoa; phylum Platyhelminthes; order Proseriata; family Coelogynoporidae; genus Vannuccia; species Vannuccia rotundouncinata. The sequence continues at coordinate 7,522 of JAUZNC010007428.1, read as the reverse complement.
TTGTAGAGATCTTCTTCAACGAGCAAGACAGAGAGGAGCTTGTGAGTCCTCAAATCAATACTTGGCTATTCTTTATATGGAATGCTAATTATTGCAACCCCACAGGAACACAATCGGGTGAGTGACTTCCTCACTGACAACTCCCAAACCCACCTCAACGCTTCGGTTCTGGCCACCTTGGTCGACTGGTTGGTGGAGCTCCAGGAAAACTATGAACTCAATCACGAGACTCTATATTTGGCCTGGTCCCTTGTCTACGCCTATTTGAGTCGTGTGCCCAAAGTCCTCAGGTTAGTCTGCCAATGGGATGCTTCTATTGATGATTCATCTTACAATGATCTATATTACAGAAGAAAAAGTGAATTCATACTTCAGTTCTTGATTGTATTTCTTTAGTATTCACAATTGGTTAACTCCATTTTGCTAACAGTTATACGGTAAACAAACTTAACCTCGTTATTTTCGAGTTACACTAACCTTTATGGAATAGAAATCAAAGTAATCAATTTTGTAATCGCTGGTTCAACAGTAAATGAATGTACTAAGCATTATTTTATCTTGAGAAGTGCTCACATTAAAGTTGCTCTCGTGGCATGCGACCGGATAAGCCGTCCCTTCGTTCTAAATATTTATTATTCCAGTCCTAGTGTTAATTTCTTCCTTGTTACCTTCCTTCATAGCTTCGGTAATTCATGTTTTTTATTTTTCGCCTTTCTAATCCGGTGGTATTTTGTAATTGTCGTGTGTGAATGGTTGAAAAGCTGTTTTCCAGCAGGCTAAAACAAGTGTAATCCCAATCGATAAATGGATGTTTACTGTGGACCAGATATAGGAGATTAAATAGAAGTTATCCGCGTGTCTTACACACGACTCATTCGTCCTTTCTGGGCAGTTGTTGATCTACCTAGCATCTCTCTTTATTGCTGTGTGTGTGAGGTGAAGGGTGCGCCATTCCCTAACCAATATAGTGCGCCAACTCAATCGGTCTGCCTCGCCTTGTTCGGTGAACTGACTCCCTTATGTCATATTGGTTGGACAAAGAATGAACTCACACGCACAGAGATCATAGCCTCTTTATCCTTGTTCTTAAATTAAAATAGTGGATGGGCTTATCAATCGAGCTTGGAACTATTTAACCCGAAAATGGGAAGAGATTATCTTCTAATGATTTAATCTCTTCTGTTTTTCACTCGGAACATCTCATAATATTATATGTTATAGAATTTCGCAAAGATTGTGACAGGAAAACGTTACTTATGTTATTTAAATGGTATTCAAGCAACTTTCTGTCCCCCCTCTAGACAAGATATTCAACTCGTGGCCTGTGCCGCCATCTGGGTCGCCTCCAAGTACGAGGAACGGGTTCCCCCATCGGTGGAGAATCTCGCCTTTGTCACCGACGACGCCTATGATCCCTCTCAGTTTCTCGCGGCGGAACAAAACCTTCTTCAAGCGATCGACTTCGCAATCTACCGTCCCAATGCTTACGTCTTTCTACGCAGATATTCTCGGGTAAGAGGGAGGGAGGTTGCAACTGTTAATCCCTAGTCAATAAGCCTTGACTACCAACTTCACAATAGTGATGATCAATTATAATGTCCAAACCAAATTGTTTCAGTTGCTAGGGGCCACTTTGACTAACATATTTTTTGTTAGCCTTAATTTTTTGTAGCAATACGTTCCTATATATGTTGATGTTATTTTTTTGTTCTTAGGATTTTGAAACAATGGTGTGTATTATAAATAGTTTTGCGAAAAACTCTTTTTTTTGTGGCCTTCAAATGAATTTAAATTAATTAGTATCTAAACTGTCGCAAAATATTGGTAACATAACGGTATTATTAATCACAATCATTCAACAGAAGTTCATTTTTTTCTATTTGAAACTGTTAAAGGTATGGAGTAAGACTACAGTGGATAAATATTATTATTTTAGGCATTGGATTGTCAGGCTTTTCAGCATTTTTCAGTTTCTCAAACAAAATAAAATATAAGATATATCTAAGCACCTATTTATATGCATTATGTGTAATGATGCTTCACATTTTTCCCGCTACGCGCAGATCTATAGGCTATGCTAACCGCACAGCCATGACACCCCTACTCCAAAATATGTTTCACTCTTTTTTTCTGAAAGTCCAATCCCATCCCATGCCTGATATTAGCACATTAGACAAAATTACTTTTAATGATACATAAACCTAATAAAAATTTGTACTTTGGTATACTACTTATATATTTTGAGTAGTATATTATAATTATATTGAGTTTTGATTAATATTTTCGATTCCATTTAGATTCTGGATGGTCAGAACCTCGAGGTACAGTACATGTCTCGTTTCATTTTGGAGTCCTCACTTCACTGCCACGAAGCTATGGTAGAACGTGAGTCCAAGCGTGCCGCAGCAGCCCTCTGGCTTGCGCGTGCCATACTCCATAACCCTAACAGTCCCAGCTGTCCAAATCCGGGTAACAAACCCAAGGACTCACCGCTCTGGCCCACAACTCTTGTCTACTGCTCGCGCTACTCAGAGACCAATCTGATGGGTTTGGTAGGTCACATACACGCCAACGTCATTAAGATGCTGCGAGCAGCCTCCTCTACTCAACAGCCCAACGAGCCACCTGTTCCCAGACATACCGTGTGGAAGTACTCCAATGAGTAAGTGATTGTGCTCTCTTCTTATTGATTAGCCCTCTCTTCCAACTCGACGTTTTTTATGAATAATTAATCAAATTTAAAGAAAGATTTTAGTCAAAATTTTCCAGAATTTCTTGTAATTTCCTCTATTTTATTTTCAGTGTATTTCGTCATGTAGCCGCTAATTATAACCGCTATGTGCAGCGCAGCAACCTCTTTGCCTCGTATACACGCATCAGAAACGCTCCCAAAGAATGAATGAACGAAGCACCGAATCATTGCTCTATCATCTGGGCCACCCTCCATTATCTATTAAATGCTATTTATTTATCAATTACTGACCATTGCCCGATTCTATTAAGGATAATTACTCTGGACAAACGGATTTTATTATTTTTAATCTTGCTTTTTGAATTGAATGATTTGATTTCTACAAGTCTATTGTCTGTATCTACACGTAGAACTATTTATTCAGCTCTGTCCTTAACGATAGACTTTTTAGTTAGTCTCTTTTATTATATATGATTACATATTGTATTTATCCTATTTATGTTTAGAAATATTATAATAAGATTGGGAAGGATATCTGAGTCTAGTGAGTGTTGTCTATGATAAATGTAGTGATATTCTATTTTTAGTACTGTTCTATTCATTTAATCCAATAAAGAATAATTGTTATCGATACGCTTTTCATCCTTCATTTTTATAATGGTAAAATGGACCGGCAAAATATTATAATTGAGTCTTGGTTATACTTGTTTAATTAATACAGGAAATGAATCCGGTGAAATACAGTTATAACAAGATTGAAGTGACTGTTTTAAAATTAGCTAATTGTTATATCCTAGCTTAAATAAAAGTTATTGACGGACTTATTAATTTGCTCGTTATAATCTAGTGTACGGAGACGAGATTTCTATTTTGTATATGAGAAATCTATTTCACAAAACAATTCCCTATTATAATAAATCTATTTAATTACAGGATTTATATTTCAAATATTTGCAGATCATGCACTCTTCTGAAATAGATTACAGACGAAATTTAATTAAGGTTGTCGGTCTAGACGTATATTACGATATAAATAGTTTAAACAAATCTTATTCACGAAAACGTGCTTAGAAACAATTAAATATAATATACTATTTATTAATAACAGAATGTATCCAAATTTAAATGAATAACAAATATTGTATTTTTAAACCATGAATGAAGTATATACCTACTAAAACTTGAACAAAGATAGTATATCTATGCAGATAATATATATAAGAGTTGTTTTTTATCACATTACTAGAGAGAACTGCATTATTCCCAATTATACAAAATATAAAAATCCAACATGGCGCAATATGCTCTTTTTGTGAAGCTAACAGCAGACGATATTGAAAATCGATACTTACTTTTTAAATCTAAAATAAAATTCGAATGTTTTTTATATTTCCATTGTATATTATAAAACGAAATTTATACTATCAGTAAAGAAAGAACACAAAAACAAAATATTTGGACGCAGGCGTAAAATATACTCTTAGTTGCATTATTAAAAAGATAACTACTATTAGGTTGTTTGCAAAAAAGTTTTATTTATAGATTTTGAGAAAAAATCGTGCTTCCTAATATTTGGATGGGATAAAGACGTTAGGTGGTTAGGTGGGTATAGTTGGTGGTAGGTGGTTATATTTTTAACGTCGCTCGACGCTAACTTAGACGGCAAGGAATTATTCCTCCTTAATTATTCCTTATTAAATATGACTATTATATTCTGCATACAATAATTTCCTAAAATGACTGTTAAACGAGTATAATGTACAAGTCGCGCAGCAACGAGTATCTTTATATTCATTTATTAGGCTGAAAACTAAATTGAAAAATTATTTACTGCTAAAACAGGATATTTTGAAATAATATTTAATTTTTAACATTTATATTGTTAATATATAAAATATTTTTTAATATTGAACTTATTGAAAATCGATTTTCTAGCTTTTGGATTAGTCCGCGTTAAATTTTAGAAAGTTTATCAATCTAGACAGACACTCAAAGATATATCTATGGTATAATTTACATTTGATGGTTTAAATTTAATATAGGAAAATAATTTTATTAATAATTATTGCTACATTGATCTTCTAATTCCTAACATTCGATTTTGTCGAAATAAAGACCATGAATCATGGGAAAAATGATAATTGGATGGCTTCAGTCGACCTTAATGGTTTCCGTCCAAACGATATATCCATCCAAGTAGAGGAAACAGAAAGGAATAAACGTATTCGCATCATTGCTTGCCATGGTGACGTAGCCAGTTCATACGAAGTGCGGCGTACAATTGATATTCCAGAAAATGTTAACGACAGCTTGTTGCATGTTCATTTTTCGCGAGAAGGCAAACTTATAATGAAAGCCCCCTACTATATTATTCCTTCTCAACCGGCAATTGTTGATGTTGAAAAGTATAACAATTTAGCTGATCCGAAATTTAATGAAGGCAAGATTCAAATGACTTCCGATGGTAATGAAATGTTTGTAGCGGATTTTAACGTTTCTGGATTTAGGCCTGAAGAGATATCTGTTTACCAGCAAGGAAATCGTTTAATTGTCGAAAGTATTCAGAATCCTAACGGGAGGAGCCAGTACAATCAAAGAAACTTGCGAAAAGAAGTGACTTTACCAATGGGCGTGTATGGAAAGTCACTGTTTTCGGAACTGAACGTTAACGATGGTGTGCTTCGTGTGATGGCCCCGTTACACCAAAGATATGGAGAAACAAGCAAGGTTGTACGAGTGAAAACGATTAAGTTTTAGCAGTTTTTTCATGTTAATTTGTCAATTTACTTGACCATAGTTTCTTCAGGGGATCATCCATTCAAATACTTCGGTTTTATTTATTTGATTTTTAGTTATTTTTAAAAGTTCCATGTGAAATTTCCTTTTTTTCAAAATAAATTATTTTTATTTTCACTACCTATATACTATAATTCATTATTTTATAAATATCAGTGGCAATTCAAATCGTGGTATCCAAACCGTAATAATATTATGCTATGCAAAGCTGTAGGTAGGAGGGGAAACACATGTACCTTAAGCGCCTTTTTCTGAGCATCAATTTTTTTTATGCTTTCGCCTTTCCAAAAATTGTCGGCTTCGGTCCTGCTATGCAATAAACACTTAGAAAACACAAAGCTAAATACTATATTAAAATTCCCTGTAAACCTCATAACCAAACGAAATGAACATGGTTAATTATGGCAGATGGCTAAACAGTTTTTAAAAATCATTAAAGATTATTTCGGACCAATAGTTTATAAACGATTACCTTCTGATGGGCAGTCTAACACTCCGGCATCTGCATCACATCGATTACAATTACCACCTAAATATAAAGATTAATTTGTCGCAATATACTATTGTGTTAAAATTTAAGACGCATTATAATCTTTATAAACTTTATAAACCATTCGAAGGTATTTAAGAGATACCAACTAATTACGAAATACACGTTGATGTCAAATTGCTGGTGCATTGCTGCCACCTAAAGTTTGATACAATATAAAAATCTTTTCTTTAAGTGTTGATATGTCCTAAACTTTATCTTCAAGACGTACAACTTTCCTTTTCGCGAACAACATTATCCTGAATAAAAAATAACAGTTTAAAAGAAATGATTTAATAAAATGTAAATAAAACTGTTCTGCAAGTAATACAGTAGAGATAAAAAAAAATAGGAACAAAGGAGCAATTAATGCTGGTCTCTAGTTGCAAAAGATTGAGGAGAATCGGAGGAGATCTTGTAGGTGGCAGGGCCCGCCGTTGTGGTTGAGGACCCAGTTCGATGCAATCGATAAATGAGGAACTCCAAAGTGTGCATCAATTGAGGGCTGACATAGTGGAAGCTAATAGAGGAAGTACTGCAGCAATTGGGGCCCTGAAAGGGAGCACATTATGGAGGTGATTCTGAACGAATATGGAATCAATTTAATGTTTTAAATTATGGAACACGTTGAGTCTGTACATCTAGTGTGTTTGTTCAATAAGCCTTCTGTAGCACAGCTTAATTTTATGTGTGTGATTTTAATTATCTAAATGTTAATTGAGAGGATTAATTATCTAGATAGATATTATCAGAGACTCCAATAATACGTATAAAGTAAATCGAATACACTGTCGAATAAAAGAGACATCTAAATAATGATCGATGAATGATATATCTCCATATTTTCCTATAATTATTTTTACTACAATTTACATAATAAATTACAGTATGTATTTTTTATAATTTTTTTATTGAGATCCATATTATAGGTAAAAGCAAGGTAATGGAAAACTACTTTGAACACTAACTACCATAATTGTAGTCTCATAAAACCGACACACATGTACACTATAACTCGGCTACAAAATCAAGTGCAATATAGAGTTCTCTCACCGTTACTACAGGGTAGTAAGAGAATTTATGCAGCCAATTGGTATCCGATATCGACCCATGACCAAGATGATGCTCTGGATCGAAGGGGTGAAAGCGTTCTCGACCTAGGGAGTCCCGAGAATCGGCCACTTTGACTCCGACTGCTTCTAGACATCGCCCTGAGAGAGGATTTCAGAATAGAATTCCTGAATTATAGTTATTGAGTTGTAAGAGGCTGGAGAGAGGAGGAGAGAGGAAAAGGAGAGGAGACAGAGAGGAAAAGGAGAGGAGACAAGAGAGGAAAAGGAGAGGAGACGAGAGAGGAAAAGGAGAGGAGGAGAGAGGAAAAGGAGAGGAGACAAGAGAGGAGACAAGAGAGGAAAAGGAGAGGAGACAAGAGAGGAAAAGGAGAGGAGACAGAGAGGAAAAGGAGAGGAGACAAGAGAGGAAAAGGAGAGGAGACGAGAGAGGAA
>JAUZNC010007417.1:0-33720 GCA_034780395.1 Vannuccia rotundouncinata | reverse complement strand
ATAAAATATATAAATAATTATAACATAACATATTTGGAAATTTATGTTTAATGACCATTCAGTTTTTCTTGATTTCTCAAAAATTCATCAAATGTGCTATACACCTTTTTACCATAGTACGCAGAATACATACCGGCAAAATTATGAACAATCAGTAATAACTTTACTAAAAAAATTAAATAACGCGCTATACTATTTTTGCTTAATTTAAATTTAATTTCAAACATCATTGACTTATATATTATTTATCTAGACCGGCAAACTGATCAAAAAAACGTCCACGGGTCTTTTTCATAAAGCACAAGTCACAAATCCACTAGTCACAAGTCAATTTCACAAGTGTTGCAAAAAAAACATTTCATAAACCACAAGAGTACACTTGTATTGACTTGTAGAAATATGATAAAAAACTTTAGGAACATTTATAAATAGATTTTGAGATGGTAGCTAGGATAGGTGAATATTCAATAGTTGAAATATTTGACTCTTACGCTCTTTTAAGCTATATAGAGGAAATAGAGAACAATAGTGCAAAAGGGCAGACGACCATTATCTATTGTTACTCCTATATAGCTGTCAGCCTATTTTATTGAAGAGTCGGCAAGTAAATATGTACTTTTCACTCCGGGCAACGAATGATGCTCGAGTTTTGAGGGACAGCAATTTGGCCGGTCAGTGGAAGTCTGGTTATCGTCCATTTCCGCGGGCAATTATTTTTGGGACAGCCAAGCGGAGGCCGAACGCTGCAATTGAGCTCACAGAATGACCCATCGGATAGTGAAGTGTTGCTTTGGCCTCTGCAAAAACCACGTTACTGTATTGCAGAGCAGTCTTCGCGTTAATCCAGAATTCGGAGCAACCTTGATCAATGCATGTTTCATACTGCACAACATCTGTCTTCACGATCGCGATGATGTAGACTTTTACGAGGTCGTCGTTCCCGAAGAATTGAAACAATCAGCTGAGAACAATTAGGCAGATGTTCCAGACGTTCGCCGCAGACAAGAACTTATAAACTTATTTGCTCCACTATAAAAAATTGAATCTTTATTCAAACGATTATTATATATTTACTAATATAAAAGATGATAGTTTTAATAACGTCAAATATATTTTAAACATATTTTTGCTTATTAATATTGTTAATGTACTTACGAATACAATAAAATAAAAAATTAAATAATTAGTTGTCTTTATTACAAGAGCCTAAACCTCTTGTTGAATTTTTCGCCTATCAAAAGGGAATTCCAAACTAAATTTATTATTTAAGTGTTCTTTATGAAACTGAATACTTGTAAATGACTTGTTGACTTGTGAAAAACACTTGTAGATTACATTTGTGAACTTGTGTTTTTTGAAACGAAAATTTTCGTGAATTGTGGACTTGTGACTTGTAGACTTGTGTTTTATGAAAAAGGCCCCAGAGCGCATTTCAATTATATACGGTATTAGTTTCGTTTTAAAGAGGGTTTTCAATAAATATTAATCGATTAATTTCTAAATTTCATGAACTTCCGCCCATCAATTTGGCATTGATTATCGATATAGATATATTTCTCCGCGGACGAGTATTACTATTAAATATTCGTCAGTTTGCCGGTCTAGATAAATAATATATAAGTAAATGTCAAACACTAGCTTAAACATACCATTGACTTGTATAATATTTATCTAGACAAGCAAACTGATCAAAAAAACTTACAAAGCGAATTTCAAAGTGGTTTTAAGCGGTGGACGTTTAAGGAAAATATTCATACAATTCATAACAATCTTGGACTAGGATTTCAAAATTTAATTTAGTGTTTCAAAACTTTATAGTAGTAGTTTTATGATTAAATTTGTGCCACAATATTCCACAACAAATAATTATTCTTAGGTTTCCCATCCAAATCCAAAAATCATGTAAAATATATCTTGCTGTGTGTCTATGGCTATTTGTTACATTTAAATAAATTAAAAAGCGTACCATATACATATGCATAGATAATTTATATTATAGCAAATTGACTTTTATATTTTTGACCGGCAAACTGATCAAAAAAACATCCAGAGCACATTTCAAATATATTTGGTATTTGTTTCATTTTAAACAAACTTTCAATAGGTACTATATGAAATCAAAATATAGTCAATTAAAACACAATGTATAATAAAACCGAAAAATTGAGTTGATGATATTAAATCATACATATTTTATAAACCAATTTTTCGGAATTATAAATTAAACTTAAGTGATCATTTAACTGTATTTATCATGCTCGTTAATGGAATTTTGTTAATGCGCCATTTTCAACGAATAATCCACAGTCTAATTATACACTGTGCCAATATCACTTTAAAGAAGTATTTTGTCAATTTTTAAGAAAATAGAAGACAGTAAAAACTTTTTTTTTCAATAATAGTAAAAATAATATATATTCAATATAATTCATAAATATATTTTACATAAAATTATGTGAATTGTACAAAATAACGGTTACGATGTTGTTTCACTATTTATTGATTTTGAACATATATGTTACACTCATTTTATACTATAATAATATATTTTAAATAAAATAAAAGCAAAATATAGTTTGTAATAGTTTTTCTGCTTGGTTTTATGTTCTAATATGATGTGCACTATACCATTAAATGTAAAATATACTATTTTTTCATATAAACTGCCAATTAGGCAGCCTTTTTGTCTTGATCCAAAAGTCAATTTTTTTTGATCTCTATGATCAAAAATGACTGTAAAAAAATTGGTGCTTTTGACCGACCCCTTGTTATTAACTTTTATATATTGGTCAGTTTGCCGGTCTAGATAAATAATATTTAATAAGTCATTGACTACACCTACTAGTTATAAATAGCCTCTTTTTAAGCATAAACGTTTTTTGCTTCATTTCTGTTATAGGAATTATTTAAGAACTGCATTAGTGTTTTTGATAATTGAAGGGCACATGTAATTAGGACGAGTACAACATTTTCAGAAAATCATAAATTAATTATATAATAATACAAAAAACTAAAAAACTAAAAAACTGTGGTTACTTGGAAATAATACATTTTATTTTATAATGTGTTTTATAATCTTTTTTCGTTATAGTTTGATTATCATGTTTAATTAATGTTAATTAAAAGGGTATAAGCTTTTTTTTCAGAAAGAGGGTGGTAAAATTGAACGTGACGTTATTTTCTGTAAGGCCGGGCATAGAAATTCGTGTGACGAGTACGCGTGATGCAGGGGGGTGGGTGGGTGTAAAAAGGGACCCAATTTTATGTGTCTGGACATTTCACTGCATTTAGGGTGCTTAAGTGACCATGGTTGATTCGCATAGGCACTGGAGAAATGTTGCCTTATTGCATTTAAAGCAGGCCGGAGTATTGCGGGGCCTGATTTGAGAAGTAACCAGATCCCTATCGCTTGCTCATTCCCTCTGGACAATAAAAAAATTAGTTGTAGTGGATCCATCCTCTTGTTGTTTTCTTGAGCCGTACTGGGAAGTGGACTACATTGTTGCTGCTTGATTGATTGATTAAGAAACCGCTACAGGCGAGCGGTTGGCCAGCGCCAGGGCCGTTTCCCAAAACCTATATTGGGGGAGAACTCATGGTCCTGATAATATATTGCCGGATCCTGTCAAGGACCAAGGTTCGATGGTGTCATCCGCCGAGTTACAGCGGGAGCACTTTGGACTAACGGAGGGGTTCATTAGGCTGACATAGGCGTTGAGAAGATGGCAGTGTTCGGCGCGCAGCATAGCCAGATGGACACCTTCTGCTCTAGAGGTTACAACTTGTTCATCTTAGTCATCTTGTTCATTCCCTCTTAATTAGTCGATTTTCCCTCATAGACGCTGGTAGTATACTATCATGGGGAATACGTCCACGCGCGGATGGTATGTTTGGCGCATGCCATAGAGATTGACCGATACGGTGCGTTCTGGATGTTGGCTGCTTCCTTGGAAGATCTATCCACTGCTTCATTTCCTGGGATCCCGATATGGCCGGGTGTCCAAATGAGAGTGGTGAAACTGTCTCTTTTGGGCGATATTGCAGAAGGAGACTTCCTTGATGTCCGGATTCTGTGTGATCGTATGCCAGTTCTTGATGGGACATGTCCAAATTAGTTCTGTTGGTGAATTCTATATCAAAGCGCTCACATTCGGTGCAGGCTGCCTAGCTCACTCCAGCTTTAATCGTGAATGGAAGCGTACTGAAGGTGCGGTCAGGCGGTAGTCTAATTAAGTTTTTTCGTAAGCTGTGGCGATAATTCACCGGCTAGCAGTGAGCGTGATAGCTGGGAATTAATGAAGTCCGTACTCGCGGCTGAGTGCTTCGAGATGCGTCGAGCATGCCTGCCCACTTATGATTTGCATAAAATCGCGTTCTGGGCTCTATCGAGGCTGTCTATGGTGGCATTGGACAGCCAAGGCTGCCACGGCGGAGCTGCGTAGTTAATGATGCTCTTTTGAGTGGCCAGATCATCCCACTTATGTCCTTCGTGTGCCATCTTCAGTTCTTGCTGGTAAGGCAGGCAAGAGCGCGACAACTTTGAAGGATTCTTGTGCGTTGAACGAAAGGAAGGGATCGATGATAATCCCTAAGAACTTTGGGGACTGGGTACTTCAGTCGGGGATGCGCGCTCCATTCAAGGAGACGTTTGGTTCCCATATAACCGTCGATATAGTGGGGGTACGATCTTGGTTGCGCAGTTTGCTTTCTTGGATCAGACAGATGTCATTTTTTGCTCGCAGATGCGCTGTTGGAGTTTCCGAACTTTGTACGGATACCGTCTGCATTCCATGAGAGTATCATCCGGAGAGTATTCCATGAAGCATACACAGATATACACAGATGGTCTCGATGGACCGTCATAAAGCATTGTATTCCATTTGATGGGCTAGTGCGTATAAGTAGCTGGAAGGGGGTCTGTGAATGGCGCATCTCCAAGAATCCTTTTAAGCTTAAAGATCAAACAATAAAGGCCGCTAGACTTTTCTTGCACACTGTAAAGGAGCAATTGGTTGCGTCTGAATGATAGTCTTATCGCAAAGGTGGTACATCTATTGAGTGCCTGGGTTGGACTAGATGTCCCCGGCTTTGAGCAGATTTAGCGGGTCGAACGACGGTTTATTCACCACAGACATCCAAGAAAAAGAGTTTGGATATAGAAGGCTGAGTTCTGATGTTTGGGGAGGTGGCCCTGGGGAACCAGGTGATCTGATGGAATTGGTTGAAAACCGGGTCGCCGCGATAAGGCTTCCATCTTGACCACGGGTTGTTGCTTCTGCAGGAAATCTCTGGAGACCATGTTGGAGATCTCTGGTTATATTTTACAAAAATATAAACAATTGTTTTTTTCTTTCTAAGGGATACTATTACAAAGTTTTTAAATAATTAGAATTTTAAAAATATATATAACATACTTTTTAAAGTATAATAGCATAAAACAAATTAAAAAATTAATATTTATGGACATATTTTTGTTTTGTGAATTTTGTGTCGAAAAATATATTTTAATTAAAGTATAATTCGCTACCGTTTTTCAGAAGACGGTCCACGTTAAAAATTTAATTTGTTGTTGAAAATGAAATCTTAAAATTTGAAATTTATTTAATCACATGTCTGCAAACGAATATTTGCAATACGAAAAAGGTATATTTATGTTATATTTATTAAATGTTATTATTTCAGGGAAATCAATATTCGTTATGCAACGTCTGTATCTGCAGTCATACATTAAACAATTAATACTGATGTGACATATCATTTTAATTTTGTAATTTGCTGTTAAAACAGAAAATCCAAAAATATATTTCATGTTTTAAAACCTTTAATTCAGAACTATATGTTTTTACATATACTACTATGAATTAATATTTTTTATGAATTTTAATTATTTGATATTTTAAAATTTTCTAGATTTTCTAGATCTTAAAATAATTATACCTTTAAACCTAATAAATTTATTTAAATAATTTAACCAATGGGTATGATAACAGTTATATTTGTATCTGATTGCATTTTTAATTGGGCTTTCTTAGAATGATCCAGCCTGGATTCCATGTTTTTTATAATCTGGATATATTATAGCCCTTTCCTATATTAATATAATATATAATATACATCATTTGACCAAATATTTGCATGTTTTTCAGTTACTTATATGAGATTCTATATTTAATGAATTTCATTTTTCTTATTACAATTTTATCTACAATAAATTTTAGCAATATATCTAATATGATATAACAATACAAATATTTTATCTATGCATATGTTTATTATAAAAATCTAAATTGAAATACAATAAATGCACTCAAATTTACAGATTTTCATATAAAACATTTTGTTATTGACATTTGAGTATATTACGCAACTAATTACTCACTCTAAATAACAGCTCAACTGAAATTTACCTAATCTTAATTTCATTATTGACATTTGGGTATTTTGTGCAACTATAAATGTGAATAAGCCTGATCAATATATAATTTAATGAAGACATAGCTATATAAGTATACAGATAAGTAGTAATAATAAGTAATATTATAAAAAATATAATTCTAAAGTAATAATAGCTGATAGCAGTACAATAAAGAATAGGTACTCATACAATTAAAAAAACTAAAATACTAAATAGTATGTATAGAATATTATATTGATAATATATAGTATAAAAAGTTATAGATATAAAATAATAATATATAATAGTATATAATTGATAGAATTGCTCAGAATGCTGAAGTGCTACAGAATTCTTGTAGAAAAAGTAATTGGAAGAACTCTGGAAACAGGAAATGAGGCACGAGGCAAAAAAAACAACTGTTGTATATTCTTTGCTGGATTGTGTTTTAAATATATTTATCTACTTTGTTAAAAAATTTTGTTCTGTGATTGATTAGTTACCCTGCAATTATTTCTTACATTTTGGCAGTGGCAGCACTGATTAACACAAAAAGAAATTAGTTTTGTTTTATAAAAAATGGTATTAATGTATTACCTATATAATATATATTAACTAATATAATATAATATGACATTATTAGGTAATATTAATGTTGGGCACATTTTTTCCAATTGATTTCAAAAAATTATTGAAATCATTTTTAAACAAATTTATATAAAAATCTTAATTATATACAAGCACTTCAATATAATAAAATTTTTAATTCAATATAAAGCAGTCAAATTCATAATAGTGATGTGTAAATTATTTAATAATACAAATTCAATAAAAGCAAGCAAAACAAAAATAATATGCAAATTAGTAATTTGTGCATTGCAGATTGGTAAAATGCACTCAACATTAACCTTTTTGTGATGTGTGTCACAATATTTGCAATGAAAAGAAGTTTATTTACTTAGTGGGCATTGCAAACATTGTAATATTCACATATAATATAGTTTTAATCTAAATGCTTATAAAATTGTTTACACAGACTGCTGGGTGAGCATCAAATATCTTAGTCTCATAATTGCTGGATAGATACTGTATAAAAAGCAATATAAATTTGACTGGTCAAGAAGAATAAGCTGAGAGACACATGAGCTAAATTGAAATATTTTGAAAGCAGGCAATATTATTGTGTCTATAACCATATCACTGAATATTTTCATTCACAATTCTCTGCTCACATTTGAAATGGTTCTGATTTTATACTTGTCACTCTGGTTTCAATTCAATTTTATATATTTCTATTTTATACTAGTTATATCTACAGTTTACACTATTATCAATTCTATTATATAATAAATAATAGATATAATAGAATATGCTATTTAGCATTTTACTTTTAGAAATTTAGTGTTTACTTATTGTATTGATTCCTTATGCACAATTTATCCAATTATATACTACTATTTTATTCTATTTTATACTATTTAATTTTATTATACTATATATAGGTAATATATATGATATGTATTATTATATATACTATTTAGTATTTTAAATTTAGAAATTTAGTGTTTGATTAATATATAGGGTAAGTACATATTCCTTATTGTGCTTATGCAGATATATAGTATTTATAGATATTGATATATTGTATCTGTATCCTATACTGTGTAATTGTATCATTTACGTTTCATATATTATTAAATACAATAATAATTATGTACAATGTCTTCTTCAGATTTAATTTATATTAAACAAGATTATATGACAACATTTTCATCTTTATTATCTTTATAGCAACTCACTCATCTAACTTTTCCATGATTATATATAGTACACCACCAATTAACTCTTTAAACCTGAATGGATCACATTATGATCCATAGATTTCTACCTGCATCCTATGGATGGATCCACTGTGAATCCATGGCTATAATAGTTTTATGTAGGAAATATTATATAAGTTTTGTATGAACCTGTATTGGTCACAGTTGATAGGTAAATTTGAATCATATACCTGTCCTATATATTATATAATATATAGCTTATTGTATTTAATTTAGATTTTTCTAATATATATATAAATAAAATATTTGTATTATTATATTATATAAGATTCTTCACTACAAATATATTATTTTTTATAATATTGTCTGTTTAGCAGACAATGATAATACAAATTCCAATAAATAGCAAACATAATAATATTAATGGTAATGATAATGATAATAAATGCACTTTTTGATGATAGAAATATATTTCAATTTTAGTATAATACAATTTTATAGTACAATTTTACCTATATAATAATATACCTAGTTATATTATAATAATTTAGAAGAATATCCTATGAAATACAGTAAATATATATTTTAATATAACTGATTAACATTACATGCCAAATATTGAATTATATTCAAGTATAGGTCAAATAGAGAACATCTATATAAATTGACATAGGAGGCTAATTCAATGTGTACACCATATCAGATGCTATTATAATTGATGCAATAATAATTAACAAATAAGGATACTAACTAACGCATTTGATTTAATATAGCCATTTGGCAAGTTTACTTCTGTTCCTTAAAACCAGAAAGAATTTGAATTAATTAAAGAAAGTGTTTATTTTTAAATAACTTATACAGCATTTTGAATAGCAATCATACTTATTACAAAATGAAGTTTTTTGCGCTTTTAAGTAAATTACAGACTAAAAGTTTTCCACAAGTTTCTTTTTATTTTTACAGTATGGTTTCATTTAGAAATAGTGTATTCATTTAAATAATTGTTTTGCATATTTTTCAATCCATAAATAACATGAAACTACAATTGTAAACTAATGTCCTCACAAAACTTAAAATAAATGCTCTGTAGCAAACAGTAAAGCAGTAGATTGCATGTAGAAGGCTATCAACTAAGTGCATCAACTGATTCAGTGGATGTGATATTGCAAACATCCTTAACTTTTTATTAACTTGATGGTTTAAAAAGTGTAGTATGTCTTTTGACAATATCTGTCACACACAGGAACATTATTATCACAGTTAGTCAAACTAGCTAAATTAAATATAATCTTAGGGGCTGTCCATAAAATATGTGACGCCTGAGAGAGGGGGAGAGGGGTTCTGAAAATGTATTTTTTTGCATTAAAGTTTTTGTATTGCATTTACAGAATTAAAGCATTAGATAGGTTTTGAAATGTGCCATATATTGTATATGAGTCATTTTAAATTTGTCATATTTTATCTGGGTATGATTATTTTGTTTATTATTATCTGATATATCTTTTAAAATGTAATAAATGATGTGGTAAAAATTTAAAATTACAATAATATCCCTAGCATATTCTGAATAAGTTGTGCAAGGTACAAGCAGAAAAATTGTACACTCAATTTTCAGAAGTTTTATTTTTGAGCATTAATTTTTCTGAAGTGTATTTTATTTATAAATTTAGCAATTTTTTGAAGATTAGCTTTTACTTTTAATATAGGACTCACATATATATATATTATTTAGCTTTTTAAAGTTCATTTAATACTGTTCATTGATTATTGTTTCAATATTTTTAAGTAATTGAACAGTTAAAGACCTCATCTCAAAAGCATTTTAATGACAAAAAATGGTCACGGGCTCAAACTGATTTGACCAAAGCTCTTCAGTATGTGCCTCCAGATCCATCCTACCACCATCTATCAGCTGAGCTGTATGTTTTAAGAGGTTTCACTTACCTCAAAAGGAAAGACTGTTCATCAGCAGAAAAGGATGCTAAAAGAGCTTTTGTTTATGATCAAAACTGGTACAAGGTGAGTGTTCAACTTTTCTAAAGATAAATTAGTAATATTATAGAATTAGTATTATTTAATTATTAGTATTATATAAATTAGTGTTTTTATAGGAAATATTAAATATTTTAAATAAAATTACACATTATAATTTTATTATGTAAATTGGAATATATTTTCAATTATAAAAATTCTATTTAGTATACTCATATATTTTATAAACAAAACAATTGTAACGTCTTCTGATTGATTCTATGCCAGTGCTTTTACATTTTTATTTTTTTAAATGTTACCATATGATTACACGAAGTAAATACCTTTTACCGTGTTCCTAGTTCATATCCACTTGTCTATTTGATTGTAGTATTTATGTAAACAATTTATCGTGTACCTTTAGACACATCTACTCTCGTTGGAGTGGGCTACTATGACCAACGCCCCCGACCTTGTCAAATGGAAATGTGCTCGACTCGTCATTAGACGGGTGAAGCGCTTTCTCGGAGTTGACGATCTGGAACAATACCCGGAGGTCCTCGAGCCAATCATACGACTGCTGTACCAGTTGAGTAATAAAGACACCTTTGAATTGATCGACACAGAAGAGCTACATGTGGTTAAGCTTCGTCGGGACACTTGGCAACTGGGTAGTCAGTTGCGTTTTCATGTGTGGCGCCGCTGTGTAGAACTCTTTGCGGGAAAGAATGATTGGAACCATGTTGCCTATCTGTTTTTGGGAGGTGTCGATAGTGCTAACGTGGGTCAGAGCGGGTTGGCCACTGGATGCTCTCTCGAAGGCTCTAAGATAGACTTGAAAGTATGTCTTGACTTTGGTTTAATTCATTCTTGATTTCAATGTGGCTGCCTTGCTTTACATATTGAATGCTTTGTGTATTTCAAGTCGTTGCTGCTCCAAGGGGACTCTGTGTGGATGTCTTTTGGGGAGAAACTGACTATCCTTCTTATCCAGCATGGAGCTGATCCTAGTACTATGGTCTGTGAACTTGGGGGAACACAATTTCACGCTGCTATATCAATGGCTCTGCAAACAGGTACTTATTAACTTTGAGCTATAGAATTCGGCCATGCGTGGTTATAATCCTACTGTTTGATGTGTGACTGGTTCAATATCGACCTCTTTCTCCGTTTCCCTACCTGCAGGACTGCTCCTCCTTATCCAGTTCTTACAGACCGGAGACCCTGATTACTTCTCCAGAGCGACCGACAAAAAAGGCAACTCGGTGTTGCACCAAGTTTGCATCTTCATAGGTCAGAGGGGGGCTCGACGTCAGACTAGCTACACCAAAAAGGTTATCCAGTTCCTTAGCAACAAGAACATCGACAGTCGTCTTCGTAACAACAAAGATAAACTGGCCATTGACTACTTAAGCCAAACTTGTGAAGAGTACATGGAGATTCTCAAACTCTCCAAAGAGAGTAACGGAAAGTGAGTTATTCAACCTGAAGACTAATCAGAAAATTGTGCAAAACGTTTTATAGTATTACTTTGGCTAGACAGTCGAGTAACTACATCAACATTACATTATTTAAACTATCTAATTGGTTTTAAATACACAGAAATTTGTTATCCAAAGTGTCCCATATTTTTTCTTTTATATATAACATCTTTCATTGCTTTTTATCTAGCAGTCATCAGGTGAACGACCCTGTCCCTGCAAAGGTGAACAGGTCGATCAACCCATGTGACGAATGCAAGATCAAATGGCTAAGTGTGAGTACAGAAGGGAGTAAGATTACCAACTTCTATCCGGTAGTCTTCAGTTTGATCTTCACAGAACATGGTGGCAAGCACAAGGAGCACACCAAACTCCTCGAGATAGTTATCAAGAAGTTCTACGAGACATTTCAGAATCAAGCTTATGGTGAGTTTAGTGTCTTACTCTTTAATATTTTATCGACGTAAATATTGAATAATTTAAATATAATGTAAAATGAACACAGTACTTACTACTAATAGTCCTTCATTATCCATTCTACACTACCGTTGGTATTGGTATACAAATTGTTATAAGAACACAGTACTTACTACTAATAGTCCTTCATTATCCATTCTTCACTACCATTGTTATTGGTACATCATGCCTATAGTCTTGTGTACATATAGCATTTTAAATCTCGTTTTTGGTTCAGATCTTTATTTATTTATTTTATAATATTTACTCAGGCTTACTGAATGTTTTTGATATACCCACAGAGGGTTAGTATTTCATGAGACTTGTATTTCTATTGTTATAATGTATAATTTGTTACCAGCAGAATTTACTGACACTTGAAATTTGGCTTGATTTGTATTGTACTGTATTTGTACTGTCTGAATTGTAGTTCAGTGAAGTTTATTTGGATTTTCCAAACCACTAGCTTTAGTATTATGGTAAGCTTAGTTAGCAGATGACGAAAAGTATGAGAAGTTATGATGACATTATACGTACATAACTGATATCCAGTATTCATTTAGATTATATTATGTAAAATGCTAAATCCTTTGTTAACTATGTTGTTTATAATCTTCAATAGTATTATATATTAATATAAATTAATGATTACATTTTCTTCCAGCTTGTTTTTTCCAAAAATTCTGTGTTTTGATATAATAAAATATTTGAAAGTTCCACTTGTTATATCTATTCCTCTTATCTTAACCATATTTTTGTGCAGATGTACCTGAGAAATTGTTCCAATTGCCAGTTCTGCTGTGCGGGCTGCTACAGAACCTCTGTGAAAACGGCTCTTTTAACCGCATCTATAGCCTTCTGGCGGCCTACAAGCCACCGGAACTGTGTCTAGAACTCGGACCAGTTCCCGTCATTGTACTCAGAAAACTCCACGGTGATGTCCTCTATGGCCGCTTTGTTGCTATTGCTAAGTCGAAAAAGTTTGGCGAACTGGTTCCACTCAAGGATTTCACCGAGTAAATATGGATTGATTTAGTTTCGTTAGGAGTACTATTTCATGCATTACTCTGTCTGTCCGCATCTAGACACGGTTATTGTCGTCTGGACCAGCGAAGACAGGAGCTCTACAAGTTGCTCGTCAAGTTTGGCTCCACTGGTAACGATCTTATTCGTACCGCCATTAACGCCGATAATTTTCAAGATATTCTAGTAAGTTTTCAGTCTGTCATGTTACTTCACAATTACCATAGTTAAACATTTGGTTTAGGAGGTTACCTGTTTAGAGGTTTATTTATACGGTGATATTCTCAGTGTTAACTACGGATTACAAATTTTAATTCTGTTTTAACAAAACATCTAAATACAAACAGATAAAAGTGTTTTTGTATATTATATATTAGAAACTTTCAATTTAATGAAAAAGCAATGCCTCACATGAAGACTAACTTTTTAGTAAGTAGGAATAGCTCTATTAAACAATTTTCATATCTTAGATTAATACACACCAAACTTTTCTCTCTCTTATTAAATTGTACCAATCCCATCACACACACTCCAAAATACAATACATAGCCGGAAAGTCAGTCCCTGCCAAACTTTCTTGCATTGATTTATACACATTCAGACGAATAAAAATACTAGAATTTCATTACTTATAAAACTCACTTTATTATTGACTTATAATTTAGTTGTTATGGTAATGTATGATAATTAAGTACATACATGCATGAGTAATACTCAGTCAAATAAATGTAATGTCAGCATCAATCTCTAGTTAGGTGCTTGCTACCTCCTTTTCCGATTTCAAACACGACATTCTACAAAATAATTATAATAAAATGTTTTATAAAATGTATTTTTCGAAACTTTAAATTGCTAAATTAATAGTGTTGAAATAGTCATGCATATTCACAATAATTATTAAATCCTTTATTATGTCACGACTTTACTCAAATGCAGTGGATTACTATATTTTAAAATTAAACATTTTTATCCTTTTAGTGGCTTATCGATCGTCCTGGCGAAGAACTCACAAATA
This sequence comes from Vannuccia rotundouncinata, assembly GCA_034780395.1. Lineage (NCBI taxonomy): Eukaryota > Metazoa > Platyhelminthes > Proseriata > Coelogynoporidae > Vannuccia > Vannuccia rotundouncinata. Next base: position 19,599 of record JAUZNC010007417.1, on the reverse strand, counting down.
TTGTAATCCCAAACGTAGCAGGAGAAGTAAACGCTTTCACTCCGTTCCACTATATTGTACAGAAGTACCTCAACAAAGGCCAGGTGTATATTGATCTGATAATAAAGCTGATAGACAAATGTAAGTCACAGCCCGAGAACTCTCCTTGGTGCCTCCAACGCCAGAATCAGGATGGAGACAGTCTCCTCCATCTGACCGCTAAACTTTGCAACAAACCGTGTAATATAGAAGTTGCAGAAAAGTTTTACGAGGCAGGTGTTGACCCCTTTCTCCTTAACAAAAGTCAGAAGCACGCCAGTGAATATCTGAAGAAGATTAAAGGTGCTGGCAAATTGTACAGACTTCTTGTTCGCGTGGAGAAACAGGTGAACGATAGAGTCATAGAGTCCCGAATGACCTCCTCCTCATCCTCCAATGAAGAAGTCGTCGTCGTTGAGAAGAAAAAGGAAAATCCGCCGGTTGTCAGTAAAGCCGAACTGGTAGAAACCCTCTATCAACGACCAGTCTTTAAGTTTTTCGAAGATCACAAGGATATTGATGTACCGGCTTCGATCCTTAAAAGCAACGAAAGAATGGAGGAAATGTCTGGAAAATTTGAGATTCAACATCCATCTACAGGAGTCGAAATATTGGATAAATCCAAGTTAGACATCGCCGTTGATAAAATTAGTTTCACTGACAGTTATCGATTGGATCCCCACTGTTTGGATTCTCTTGAATGGGAGATTGAGTGCTCCTCGGAGTTCTGGAAGTGCTTGTATGACTGGTCGAATCGTCCAGAATGGTGTGCAAAGGTTTTAAACATCTGCAGTCAACTGGCCAAAGGGGACTGGAAAGATTGCGCGCTGGCCAACGACGAAGATGCTTTGGTGCTCCATAAAGTTCATTTAAGCGACGAGATTGTTCTCTTGTGGGAGCGTGCAGTGGCCTTTTCACCGCGTCAGTCCTGCTTTGACTGTAATGATGTTCGACACGTCTACAGCGACATTATTCGCATCTGGTATGTAGTCCATGTGGACGAGTTGGACGTTTGTGTTGATCACGTAATGCGTGCTCACGAACGAGGCAGATCTTGTCGTGTGACACATTATTTGACACCCAACTTGATGTCCGGGGAAGTAGTCCAGGGGAAGCACATTCCAAGATTATTTGAGTTGTCCAAAGTAGACTCTTCAATGAAACTTGTGCAGCCTGGAAGTGTGAAGAAAACGGAGTATCACATTATGAAGTTTTATTCAATGAATTCAGATATGCTCGTTAAACTCTTGTCAATAACTAAGGATAAGATCGATTATCCCTTCCGTGTCACCGACCGTGAAGCGGGTATTATCAATCTAAAATCGGAAACACCCAGTCCCCTAATTCTCATTGGTCGCAGTGGAACAGGCAAAACAACATGTTGCCTCTATCGTCTCGTCTCTGAATTTCTTCACAATAACCAATTACAAACCCATGGCGGTAACCAGCCGCTACTTCTCGCAGATGAGGCTACTCACTATGACTACCGCCAATTCTCACAACTTTATATCACCAAAAATGCAGTTCTGTGTAGCGAAGTGCAGAAGTCGTTCACAGAAATATTCAACGGCAATCCAATTTCTCAGCAACGGTCATACATAAAGGAAATGGTCACCTCACTGGAAGATATATCTCCAGATAGATTTCCACTTTTCTTAACTGACAGACTTCTTCTCTTACTACTCGATGAATCTCTTCCTGGCGACAAATTCTTCGACGACATTGAGAAACAGAGATTCCGAGATCCCAACAACTTATTTGATGAACTTAACGAAGACTGGTTGGGAGATGACGAAGAGGACATTATAGAGGATACTATGATTAGCGAACCAAGTCGAGAGATCACTTTTGATCGTTTCCTTGATGAAGTGTGGCCAGCAATGGGGAAGAAGCCTAAAGACTATCACCCCTCACTGGTCTGGATGGAAATACTCTCCTTTATTAAAGGTTCGCAGGAGTCACTCAAACTGCACAAAGAACTATCTCGAGAGGAATATATCTCTGTTGGTCGCAAACGTGCCCCCAACTTCCAAGCCAACCGTGAGGAAATCTACAATCTTTTTCTCAAATATAAAGAGTATCTTACGCGGGAATATCTATACGATATCTGCGATGTTGTTCACAATCTGGACAGTCGTCTACCAGAAAATCCCGAAGATATGCCAGTCCACCTCGATCAAATCTACATTGATGAGACTCAAGATTTCACTCAGGCTGAACTTCAACTGATCATTCGCCTGTGTCAGAAACCCTACAACACCTTTTTCACTGGGGACACTGCTCAAAGTATCATGCGGGGAGTTGCCTTCCGGTTCACTGACCTCAAGACTCTATTCCACGAGTCGACCGATGAAATGAAGCGACGTATACAACCAACGGTCATGGTTCTGCCACACAACTATCGCTCCCACGCCGGCATCCTACAACTTGCTAATTCAGTTGTCGACATTCTTGGACGCTTCTTCCCTGAATCCTTCGACCGTCTTGATCGGGATCAGGGTCTCTTTGAGGGGCCTAAACCTGTCCTTATTGAGTCGTCCTCAGCGGAAGATCTCAACCTGCTACTACTCCGCACTCAACGACAGATGTCTTCACGGATTGAGTTTGGCGCTCATCAGGCAATCATTGTACCCAATGAAGAAGCAAGAGACGCGCTCCCTGCCGAACTGGAAATGGCCTTAGTTCTTACTATCTACGAAGCCAAAGGACTGGAGTTTGATGATGTCCTCATCTACAACTTCTTCACACATTCTCAGGTACACCTAGAAGTTTTACATTCAAATTGTATTGGATATAATATGATTAATAATCTTAATTAAATTTAAAATACCAAACATTTATGAAAATCAAAAAATCGTTAAAACAACGGAATTTTTTTGAAAGAATAGTTTAAATCAACCTCTAATGACTTATGTTGCAGAATAAGAACGACTGGCGAGTAGTGACAACCTACCTTCAAGAACTCAGCGAACAATCTCATCATTCGTCGGGTCACTACACAATCGATGAGGACATTGTGAAAAATTCGGACAGTCGACCGCTCCTTTTCGATCCCAACGCCCACAAAATGCTAAACAGTGAACTCAAGTACCTGTACACAGCAATCACCAGAGCGAGGGTCAATGTCTGGATGTTCGACGAGGATCCACAGTCCAGACAGGCCATCTTTGACTTCTTCCAAGCTCTTGGACTTGTAAAAACCCTCAATACCTCGGATGTTACCATTGAAAATCTGGGTAAGTTATATTAACATTATTATTATTATTAGCCCTAGTGTTCAATTATCTCAACTATCTGAACTCTAGGCAGTGAAGGCGACAAATTTGCCTCTAAATCGACAGACATTGAATGGCGTCGTCGTGGTGTCACCTTCTTCCAACGTCGTCAATTTGGGCTAGCCGCTAAATGCTACCGACATGCCGGCCTACCGGAACTAGAAGAGTTTGCCAAAGCCTTGGAGAAACGTGCTGTAGCCCTCAATGAACTCAAGGTTAATTAATACCTGCTATTGTATTTTCTAGTTTTGTAATTTTGTACTCCATAAATTGGCCTTGCAGACTGCCAGTGGTCGCGGTCAAGCAAGTCAAATAGCGTGTGGAGCGGCCCTCGACTTGTTGGGCTGTGATCTCTGGAAAGAGGCCGGACAAATTTTAATATCAGCCAAAGAGTACCGACCAGCCGCCATCGTCTACGAAAGGATGGGACTTTGGGAGAAAGCTACCAAACTCTATCTCAAAGCCAAGGACTACATGGTTCGTCTTTGCATTGCTGACAGTCAACTGTCCAATCCTCTCAACTTGATAGCGTCTTCTTACCCTACCCTACAGCAAGCCAGTCTCCTCTGTCAGCGAAACAATCAGCTGGACCGGTCCATCGACTGCATGGAGCAGGGTCAACTCTACCTCTCGGCTCTAGATTTGGCGGTTACCATCCCCGGTGGAGAAAGTAGACTCCGACGAGTGGCCCTCAAGGGAGCTTCTCTTTACCACTCTCAAGGAAACAAAATCGCCAGTGTCACCTGCTTGAGACACCTTTCAGACAAGGATCAGATCATTTTCCTCATCAGATATGATCTAGTATGTTATGTTTTCTAATTGTAAATGTTGTATTAAAAGATGGTTAGTCATAAGAGGTGTCGATAACTTTCTGGTATGACATCATCATTGTAGTCTAAATATATTATCTTTCTGTTATGACGTCATCATTGTAGTCTAATATAGTACTTTTTTTTCCACAGGTGGAAGAAGCAATAAAGTTACTGGACAAGACAAACGCAAACTCTAAGGAGGCTTGCGAACTCCTCTTTGAAGTGGGTAAGTGGGAAGACGCACGTACGCGCGCATACCGAGGTGATCACAAGAACATGTTAGCCGAATGCGAGATCGCCGATGCCGAAGTTTCGGACAACGGGGCTGCGTTTACCACTGTTCCGAGCTCCGAGGTGGTGGTAGAACATTCTGAGCTGATATTCGGCTGGAATAAGGCCAAGGAGGCCTGTATCGATGCAAAACTGACTCATCAGACGGACTACTGTGAGTTCCGGTCTACCTTACTCAAGAATACTAAGCTAGACCTACTCGAATGCTTCAAGACTTTCAATAAGCACCGGTTGCGAATTGGTGCCGCTCTGTGTTTCCACCGTTTTATGACCTTTTATTATAAAGAGGCCAGTAGCATTCCTGTTGGCGAGCGATACAATATGGTTATGCCGCTGCTTGACTGGACAGAGGGTGTTTCCAGTTTCACCACTCTCTTGGAGGCCTTGCAAACCAACGCCAGTAATCCTGAACATCGCCGCATTGAGATGGAGTGCTATCAGTTCTTAGGGGTGATTGATTCGCGTACTCAAAAGAAGAAACAAGTTCGCAATTCGGGCTACCCACTTTTCCTCACGCTGTCCAAAAAGTCCAAGACCCATGAATCCATCGATTTGAAGACCAAGGTGATTCGATTACTTCAGGAGTATGCCGAGGAATGCATACCACGATTTTACAATGAATTGCGTCGTTGGTCGTTAAATTTATTGCCCTGTGAAATTATTCTGAGTACAGGAACTTGTGACAGCAAAGACTGTGAGGGCTTCAGTCACACAATCTTCCGAGATCCCAAAATATTTCTGGACGTATCTCAAATTGTTGGTTGTTTGGTTGGAGTTAGCGACGCCATTCTGACACACATAAAAGCGGTAAGAATACAGAAACTGCCCAAACCTAGATATTCTCCTCCCCAATGGGATTGGACCAAAGATCTGCGCCTGTTTATTCGTCTAGTGTTCCCATCGTCAGGATTTTATGTTGTTGGGTTGCACAATTTTCGAGACATCATGAAATTCATGGGTTGCTGGTCACTACGCTGCATGAGTTTGTTCAGCCTGTCTCGCGCTCTCTGGTCCAAAGAGATTACCTCCACTGAATCACGAATGGACGTGGAGGTTGAGGTATACCTAGCTGCTGAAGTTCTACACGCGCTCTTTCGTTCCGACGTCTGCCAACCAGGAAATAAGGATATATTTCTTGAATTGATCAAAGAGTCTGAGGATCGCAACTGTTATGATATGATCTATCAACTGGATATCAATATGCGCTGTTCTCCCTTGCGCTTGTTACTATGGGGCCGTGAAATCATTTACTTTGAATCGGATCCTGTGCTAGGCGCGGAATTCTTCGTTTTTTTTCTGACCAAGTATGCTAATCTGAAGCCGTCGATTCCATTGTTCATGCGTATCTGGGAGCATACCTTGGCTCTGTTTCTCTGCTACTTTTCACGAGCTACACAGACCGTCACCTTCATTCCAGAAAGTTATTATAATCAAATTATTTTCTACGACAAATCACACACATTCAGCACAAGAGCAAAATTTGGCCGCTATCGCAGCATGATTGATAATGCGGATAAGTATGATTTCAACAAGCGTATTGACCGTATTAAGAACAATTTATGCCACCTTGCTCATCTGATCTGTCATTTGGCGAGAACCAATACTACCAGCTCTAGTGGAAAACTTCCAGCCCTCTACGCCGATCAGGTAATGCTGGGTGTATTGTCACTCATGTTACATGGAACTATTGGAGGACCTCTGCCCAGTGACGTGTGCTACATGCTACGACAAACAGCAGAAACGGCCGGCTATTTGGTCGGGCAACGATTGTCACAAGACGACAAAAGCGTCATTGATAAAATCAATAAATTGTACGACACAATCCATTCAGGCGATTGCCTTTTCAGCTGCAGGTGGACACACGGCCTAAAGTTCCCCAAAACTACTTTTGTACAAAGTGACAATAACCTACAAACCAAAAATTATGCTCCTTATCTAGGAAGGGAATTGACCTCTTGTATTCCCACACTCGAAGATATAACTACAAAGGTTCGTAAGCGGTACGATGCTGTATTCGCTGTTCCCGCTGATCTGCCGTCTTCTGTGGCTGCTGATACGGCGCCTGCAAAGGAAGAATTGGATCCTTTGCTGGGCGAGTTTAAGGTATCTTTGCAGGGGTGCACAGTGTGTGACATCCAGTTTGACTTGGAAGATGACGATGCCACCAACCAAGAAGATCATGTCAACAGTCGCGAACACAAGCAGAAAATGGAGCACTTCAAGTTGTTCTGCAAAGAGTGGCGAAAGTTCAAGACTCTGTTGCATGACCCAATGCTGGCCCTGGCAACCAACATCGAGGAACTCGAGGCTTGCAACTTCTTGTCTAACGTGGTGAGTGAGGCTAAAGTAATTCAGCAGGACAAGACTGAGGTTGATCGTATTCACAAGGAGGTCGAGGTGAGAAATTATTACTTTTAGTGTAAAGAATTATGCAATTGTGTATTTCTCAATTATTTATATTCTAGGAAGCTCTAGATGAAATTCGTGTAAATTTTGATTGGGATCATGTCGGCCGATTCACTCCTAAAATCGATCAGGCAGTAAAGTTGTTGAAACCCATAGAAGACCAATGCAAAAAGGTAATTTTTTTCGATGTAAAGTATACGATACACATTTTGAAATATTGTCAATTGTGAAGCAATATAAAATTGATAGTATCACGGGTAAAATGGTGTATTGAACTTTATTACTGCCAATTAACAGCTACTCAAGCGATTGGAAGCCGAAACCAGAGCAGAAGAACTCGAAGATAATGACGAAGACGATTACGTGCCAGCAGCTAGAATGCAGAGACGCAACCGAAGGAAACGTAACCGGGTGAACAGAAGTTGAGGGTCAACGTGTACATACATACATACCGCATATATTCGTTAGTGCTCCTCTGTATACGACTACTAATCTTGCTTTTTTTATCTCATAATCATTGTATTTTCCTTTGTGCATTTCATCGGTATTTTTTTTTTAACTATCACACCTTTTATATAATTTGGCTTTTTTAAAAATTATATCATGTTTTATTAAAAACTGTTCTAGACTTTGTTGTAATATATTTTATTTCAATATGATATATATTTTGTTATCGCTTACCACATAATGTTATGCGTCTTGTACTATTTTTTCCAAAACTTTATAATAAATCTAATTCCAAGATAATTGTATTTTTGTTTAGAATTGTTTTTTTATAAATAACAGAGACATGAAAAATCTAGTTTATATTCTAATTTATGGATGTAACATTACATATATGTTCATTGTTTTTCAAAAATGGTTATTCATTCATGACAGCACACTATTATATCATAATTTTGTTTAATATCTGTTCGTAAAAAACGAAGGGTGTCCTTATATAGTTATCGATTTTATATATCATATCGCCTCATATTTATGGGACGATTTTTAAATTAGAAATCAGCCTAAATTATTTTCAAAAATTAAAGTTAATCTTTTTACCCTTTACGATTGTTTTAGTATCGTTCAGTCTTGAGTGATTTTCTGTCTAGATTCTCAAGTAAAAATGTTTACTTCGAAGAATATTCCGACTAGAAATAAAGCTGGCAATTGTTTCGAAATAAATTAACAAAATGATTTACTATATATAGATGTGTTTAATCTGCATTATATATATTTAAAAAATTTAAATTTTTACTCTACGGTATATAACCATGTTCTGTAAGAGTATATTTTCTGGATATTTATTTGTTATTGAAAAATAATTATTATTGGTTATACCAGCAACGAACGCTGTGTGTGAACGATCGTTTGGAACAGCTAGATTTGACATTCGCAATAATGATAACTTTTCTATTAAAGACAGTAATAACCTCCATATTAGGTACATTTTGACTAATTAAACTTATATGTTCAATATATACAACATATCTTGATTTCTTAATTAATCAAAGATAATTAACAAGATCCGTAATATTTATATTTTTGATGTAAATAAAGAATGTTATATAGTTTAATAAAAAATATTTTAATTCTAAAATATTAAAAATTATAAAACTGTACATCGCAATGACAAAACTAAACTTCGGACTGCATCAAACAAGCGGTTTTCTTTGGCACGTGTTACTGTAGTACTACGCACAAAATGATTTGTGTATGTCCTTGATAAATTAGCTTTATTGGATAAATTCTTTAGGAAGTTGCCGAGAAATATTTCCCCACGTACTTGTTTAATGTTACTATAGAATTCTATATTTTGTTTTTTACTAACAATCGGTCGCGGAAATGGTTAATTTTCAAGATATATAATTCAATACATTCTAGAGCTTTATTGTCATAGATCCCACTACTTCGAGTGACATGAGTATACTCTTTTGGCTTCAAACTACACTTCATGCACATTCTTTCGTAGATTATTTGGCTGGCTAATGCTATCTCTTTCAGTTTTTATATAAGCATATTTTTTCCCATCAGAATCATATGCAAAACACACATTCCTTCGTTTGATACGCGCAATTCCTCACGACCTCGTGCTCCAAGAAAGTACAAAATATTTTGCAAACTCTCACCATGCAGAAGACCTGTCACAGGAATCCAATATTTTCTTTAAATCAGACTCTTCCAAAAAACAGTATTCATTGCTTTGATCGCCATTGGTCAACCAAAGATTATTATAGATGTAAATTAATAAGTAATAATTTTAAAATAATATTAACCCCTTCGCGCCTATAACGAGTATACTTGTGATAACAATTTAACCATACAGCGCTATCACGAGTATGTATACTCCTGATGTTTACAATGTATCTTTTGGGAATATTTAGCATGGTAGCGCTGTATATTATGATGAATTTTGAATACATGTTTAATTCCCCTATAGAATAATTCAAATAACCATCGATAAGTTATATTGCTACGCGATCACCCCTCCATGTCAAATATAGAACTGAGCCTTCGTTCTATATTTTAAATGTCATATTAATCATGTAGCAATATAACTATAATGTTGAACTTCAACCAATCAATTTGGCATTGATTAATTATCGATATATTTCTCCGTGGACGTTTAATTATTACTATTGCAAATATTGGTCAGTTTTCCGCTTTCATATAAGTCATTGATACTTTCTAACACACAACTCCATAGTTAAGTGTACAATTATTTATTTAAATCACCCGTTTAATCATCACAATTTATACACAGCTTTTTTAGTAAATAGTAAATTGCATTATATTAATTATTGAATTTTGGAATAATTTTTCATGAAAATACTTTTCTAAAATTCGTAAACTCAAAGGAAGTTTAAATAGTATATTAAATTCGGTAGTTGCTTTAATTTTTAGAACTAACTGTAACTATATATTTGATATCTAAAAAAAACATTTTACAATACTTCAAAAATTATCTCTTAAGGTTCCAATTTTTAGTAATGATTTTTTTAAAATAAATCTTAAAAACTACAAATATCTATCAGATGCTTTAATTACAATTGAATCTCTATAATTTTTATAGTTAATTTGTTAAATATTCCGAAAGCCATAATTTAGAACAAACTATTCTAAGAATCTTAGGTATAATTACAATATTTGTTCAACATGTAGATGACTTTTTAGACAAGGATTTTTATGATTACCACAGCAGCGCGCGGAAACATTATTCAAACAGAACGCCACGATTATTGTGATAGTCAACACCCTCTTCCTATATTGCTTTGAAATTACATATTTTGCATTAAGTCGTGGTCAACTATTTTTTCAGGCACAATTTCCGTACTTCACAATTACTGCAGGTATTATTAAAGAATTAACATCAAGCGAAAGTATATTTTATTCAAAAAATATTGTTATTACTTGAATTATATAAATTTGAATTTCATTAAGACGGTGAACAAAGGGACTCGATTGGACAGTCACTATCAATAAGTAAAACAAATACATTTAATTTTCTTCTTCTTGAAATGGGAAATGTTTGTGATCTTTCATTCTGAAATAGAAGAAATGTGAAGAAATTATATCAAATAATTTTATTAATTTAGTCAAAGTCAGAAAATCAAAATTTATCAATTCTAAATTGGTATTTGAAAAGAGAAATAGCAAAAAAAATTAAAATGGATTTGAAATTTTATAAAAAGTAACAATATTTAAATACAAAATTTTATTCAGTATATTTTAAATTAATTGTATATAATAACATTTGGGAGAATCAGGTATATGCAAAATGTAAGAAATATCATAAAAGTATTAAATCTTCTTTTTTACATCCAAATTATTAAAAAAAAATTAGTGACTTACAACACTGGCGCAACAGAACGAAAGTTCCGGTTAAAATTGTGAAGAATGTGCATTTCCTCACTGGTGAGCTCAAAATCAAACACCTGTGTGAAAAAAGAATATTGAAAAAGTGAATACAAAAATATAACAAAACGGTTTCTAACCGACAGTTGTGGGATTTAACAGGCAACTTTATTATCAAGAATTTTATCAACAACTTTTAAAAGTAATTCAACAATTCAAACATTTTATCGAATTGAAGAATATACAAATAAATATTTTTAAAAGGGTTTTTATTATTGACGTCAAACAATATAATGAAAATACATGATAGTAAATGTAAATGTAAAGGATCTTGTGGTATCCAAGCGCAGGTCATCTTGTGGTATTCAAGCGCAGGTCATCTTGTGGTATCCAAGTGCAGCCGCAGGTCATCTTGTGGTATCCAAGTGCAGGTCAACTTGTGGTATCCAAGCGCAGGTCATCTTGTGGTATCCAAGCGCATGTCATCTTGTGGTATCCAAGTGCAGCCGCAGGTCATCTTGTGGTATCCAAGTGCAGCCGCAGGTCATCTTGTGGTATCCAAGTGCAGGTCATCTTGTGGTATCCAAGCGCAGGTCATCTTGTGGTATCCAAGTGCAGCCGCAGGTCATCGTGGTATCCAAGTGCAGGTCATCTTGTGGTATCCAAGTGTAGGTCATCTTGTGGTATCCAAGTGTAGGTCATCTTGTGGTATCCAAGCGCAGGTCATCTTGTGGTATCCAAGAGCAGGTCATCTTGTGGTATCCAAGTGCAGCCGCAGGTCATCTTGTGGTATCCAAGTGTAGGTCATCTTGTGGTATCCAAGTGCAGGTCATCTTGTGGTATCCAAACACAGGTCATCTTGTGGTATCCAAGTGCAGCCGCAGGTCATCTTATGGTATCCAAGCACAGGTCATCTTGTGGTATCCAAGTGCAGCCGCAGGTCATCTTGTGGTATCCAAGTGCAGGTCATCTTGCGGTATCCAAGTGCAGGTCATCTTGCGGTATCCAAGTGCAGGTCATCTTGTGGTATCCAAGTGCAGCCGCAGGTCATCTTGTGGTATCCAAGTGCAGGTCATCTTGTGGTATCCAAGTGCAGGTCATCTTGTGGTATCCAAGTGCAGGTCATCTTGTGGTATCCAAGCGCAGGTCATCTTGTGGTATCCAAGCGCAGATCTCTATGGTACGAATTAAGTGCGTCGTGCCATCCTCAATGCTGACTACGACATCAATCAGCTCCATATGAAATTAGACGAAGTGAATTCTCTGACCTCAGAGGTGTCGAGAAAGGCTCTGAGCACGTTTCTGTTATCGATAGGGGCTCTAAGGCTACCCAATTTTCTGCTCTTGAGTTCGTTACCATTGTGGGTCGATGTCCTTCCTCCGGCAAAGATTGACGCTCTAACGGTTTTCATTCTGACACAGCGGTGTAGTGTCTACTTCAGTTACTCTAACGTAAAAAGGTTTCTCTTCCGACGGATTGTCATATTGTTCCTCCCAGTCCAGGACAGGAGATTTCATTATGCTCGTCATTTGTATAGATGGAGCTTCTTCTAAGGTTTATTTTACTAGACCCTTTTATTGATTATCAATTTATTTACTAAACAAATGAAACTATAAGTGTAACATATATTTTCGCACAGCTGCAGAAAATTGACCGCAGAAACTCTGTTTTAATAAAAAACAAATCAAACCTCAAAGTTTTCTTGTATTCGAGATGGAGTAACACTCTTGGGTATAACTGCAATTTTGCGCTGAATGACATAGCGAATAAGAACCTGAGCTGGTGTCTTCTTGTGGTTGTCAGCGATAGCGATCACCTGAGGATCAGTGAGCAGCGGGGGATTGGTGTGTGCCCTGGAAGAAAGTGAAAAACATTAAAATATAGACACGGTCTTTTATTGTGATTACTGCACCACAGATCAACGAATTCTGCAAATATAACTCACGAAGGACGATCAGGTGATCCAAGAGGCGCGTATGCGGTCATTCGAATGTCGTGGGTCTCACAGAATTCGGCTAATTTTTTGTTGGGAAAGTTTGGATTCATCTCAACCTTAAATCAAATAATAACAGTTTAGAAAAAGACAACAAATATTACGTTTCTGCGTATATATTTCAAAAGTAGATAATATTAACAAAAGAAAATTTTGTTTTCAATGTCACAATTATAATACTAAATAGTGTTATATTCAATCTGGTATAATAAACTGATTTCAGAATGAAAAACAAACAACTATTGGTGAACGAAAACATCAACAATATCCGAATAGAAAAAAATGATAATTAACAAAAGCAATTATCGAAAATGAATCTATAAGAAAACATAATTAATAACAATTTGTCAATATTTCTTCGATATAAGTAGCAATATATTAAATTACATTTGTTACCAACTTATATGTGTTCATTATTACCTGGTTCATGGATGGTTTAATACGGCAACTCTCAAGAATACGTTTTAGTTGAGAAATATTAAAGTTCGACACTCCAATAGATCGAACCAGGCCTTCATCAACTAACTTCTCAACTTCCTGAGGATTTAAAAATTTGTAAAATAATGTCTATGATCAATAGATTCATGGCTTAATTAAATAATATGGACCATAAGTTTCATTTACCTTCCAAGTTTCCACATAATCGACATCTGAGTATCGCACGCTTCCATCCGCATTTTTTGGAAATAGTTCGTCTGATTCCTAAAATTTAATATCGAGTATTTATAACGTCAAACTTTGTAGTCGTACCAAAATATAATATTATTAAAACTTCATATAAAATACATATTTACAAAATTTAGTAATCCAAAAATATTTAACTACAATGTTCAAAATAAGATGAAACAAAAATTGAAAATTAATTGGAAACTTATTAATCAAGTTCATTAATTGCATATGATTAGCTAAACAGTTAAGAGATAAGTATAAAACTATCAGTACTTATAATTATATGTAGTACATTCAAAGTTCATAATATATCTGATAATTTGTTCTTAGATGAGCCTCTTTGAAGTACTTTTATTCAACTGAGTAGAATAAGCAGAACACATCTAATTGTGCAAAATTATTACTTATTGTATGGCTAATATAGATATTAAATGAACAATATAAGAGTGGTATAATTAATATTTCACATTAATAAAATCAAATTTGGTAAATTTTAAAGACATTTGTTTACTATAATACATCATGTTTGTACCCACCTCATATCCACAAGGCCAGTGAACAAGAAACATGTCCAAATATTTCAAGTTTAAGGCATCTAAACTTTTCTGAAATCCAAGCTTTACCAAATCAGGTCGATGGAAAGTATTCCACAGCTGTAAACAATCGAAATTATATTCACTTAAACAATTCTAAATAGTAGTCAGTTTGCATTCTACTGAACATCACTATAATAACGAAAAGAGATACCTTGCTAGTGATGAATAGATCTTCTCTCTGGACAGTTTGAGAAGTCAGTACATCAGTCAACGCTGTACCAATTTCAGCCTCATTACAGTAGACATAAGCACAGTCAATGTGACGATAACCCAATTTAATGGCGGTTTTTACAGCTGTTCCAGTCTTATCTTTAGGTGACTGAAAACATAAAACTAAAATGTTATATAATTTAAAATATTTTTTATTATTCTTAATTTATATAATATTCAAATTTGAAATGATCGGACTATAGATTGAGTAGTTAAAGAAAAATAATAACTAAACTAAATTAATAAAACTAATACAAATAAGGTATACATTACAGTATGGTAAAATGTTTTGTATTATAATGTATTTGAAGGGATCAGATCTGAAAATTAAATTATATATATATATTAGTGGAAATTCAAATTTTTGCATATTTATTGTTAACTTCAACATACTTTACTATATTTGAAAAAGTCAAATTTTAATGACTAAGAATGATACAATAAGCATGCACTTCTATTAGATTCAATGCTGATTTATAATTGGTAAATGTATTCATTTATAATTATGATACACATTACAAATTCCTATATTTTGAAATCAATTGCCAGTAATAATATAATTTTTGATATGCATGAAAATCTTCCCACAAAATATTCTGCAATTATCCAACTTATCCCCAAAAAAGATGTCAAACTTGACCAAAAATTTAGACTGCCAGAATTTCAAATTCTAATTTATTATTATGATCAGTTCACAAGATCAGCTTAATGGAATCAAAATTTAATATAGAAAAAGTTTATGATATATATATATATATAATCTTAATATAATGATTACTTCCAGAAAATAACAATTAATAACATATTAAAACTTCTGGTAATATGTATAGAATAATTTAAAATCTGATTTTAGTTTTACACATAACAGATGAAATCAACTAGATAATAATACATATAGAACCTATTATTTCATAACTACATATAAACTGTCAAAATTTTAAAACAATGCTAACTAATCTACACAATTTTATCTGCACTTTCAAAAAAACATAATAGCCACTTGTTATTATACCAAATGATGTCCAAAAGTTTATTTTTTAAGAACCAATTAAAGGCATGCTTAAATTAAACTCATTTTTAGATATGCAAATGACTTGCTACTTTCTTATATAACTACCAGCTAACAAACAATATATTCCTATCAGGTATTATTCATACTGACATTTGGTAATCTAATTTAATGTATTAATATCATAGAGTGAGGAATAATCTAGCTATATAAACTATAATATTTTCTTATAAGGGCAGAATTTTTTTACATGGCTTTTATTGTCAAAATTTTAGGCTTGCACATCCTAATTTTATATATTAATATATTAGAAAATAAAAAAGAACTGCATAAGAGATATATTGAGACATTATAAGATATTACATAACCAATTACTATATAAATAATACAGATTTTATTTATATCTTTAATAATTTTGTGATATTAGAAAATAAAAATAGGGAAAAGGTTAAAAAATCCATATAAATAAAATCAGTATTACTTATACAGTTTCCATACAAATTAGCAAGACTTTTTTCTTTGGCAATTTTTCCAAGATCTTGTGTGTGCAGACCACAATTTTATATATAAACAGGTAGGAATTGCCTAAATCTTATATGTGCAATTACCATAGAAAAAATACATGCAAAAGAGGGCTTTCAATAGAGTATTGTTGAGCCTTGATGGCTGATGCTAGACTTCAATGAATATCTACATTTAATAAAATTAATAGTACAAGAAAAAATAGAAAAACAATCTTGGAGACATTGAAATATAATTAAGTCATCTAATTAAATAGTTTTATGATTTCTAATGTTATTTTTTAGTCTGAAAATTTTAAAATACTTTTAATATCTGTAGATTTTTTATTATATGCAACAAATTTTATGTAATTATGTGTAATAATTTCAAACCAATTTTAACAATTATTTAAATATTTATACATTAATAATCAGTGAAAATTAAAATATGTTGTCTCTGTTTTTTTAAGCTGATATATTAATTAGTTTAAAAAACAATATTTTGATAAATATATTTATTACATATTCAGTCCTCTAAAAAACAGATTATACTTATTTTTTTACATTAAAACACATTCATTTGTTTAAAATTTAGTTTAAAGACTTTATAATATTATAATTATAAAATATTTATAATATTATAATTATTGATTAGGTTAATTATGGGTCATAGTGATCTTGAATGCTGGAGTTTACTAAATTCTATTAACTTTAAGTGTTTGTAATTAATTTTAATTACATTCAAATCCCATTCATAAAAATAAAATAATATTCATTTATACATTCAATATAGAATAATTTTTAAATATGTATTTCAGGCATGATTTTGAGTCTTTTTAAAAAATACAGATCAGGGGGGCTAGGGGCAAAGCCTTTGGTCAGCAGAGAGTTAGTGGAGTGAAGTCCCTTAAATTAGGCTTACTATTAGGCAAGATATATTATATAAGTCTTCTTAATATTTATCTATAGTGTAAATACCATAGAAATCTGACTAATATTATAATATATGTCTTGCCTAATATGCTCCTGTGTATTTATAAAGTCAATGAAGATTATATAAATTTGAATATGATAATGGAAAGAAAGATAACTATTAATTCATGATTGAGTAGCATATAATTTTAATTACTGATATATTTTTAATTGTTGACTTGTTATTTATACACTAAATTTAAACTCAACATATGTATTACTTGCTTCTTTTGTACTACTTTAGGAATACTTTAGCAAAGGAATACAAAAGCAATTGAAAAACTATATGGAATGCAGACTGGTAGAATAAGTTTTATTTTTACAGGCTCAATACAAATACAGACTTTGCACTTTATTTAATGGAAAAAGAATCAATGACCATAAGTAAATTGTGTTCAATTATTTGTGAAGCAATCATAGAATAATTTAGATAGAAAGAGAGATAAATTATAAAAAATACAAGATACCAAAAGAATATTGGAATAAAGTAATTTTCCTAGACATTCATTAAATTATTTTGACAGAAATATTTGATATTATGGATCAGAAGTTTACCTGCCATGTTCCAAGTCCACAAATAGGTATTTTGAATCCAGAGTTAAGCAAAAGCGACATACTATTCTTGTTATTAATAACAAAATGCAAAAATGTATAGTCTTAGTTACCAATAGTAAAAATGTAACGCAACCCGGAATTTCCGTTGGAATCTGCAGTAAAGAAGAAATACTTTTAAAGTGTCCGCTTTTTAAAACAATTATGATATTATTAAATTTGATTCAAATTATCAGACAACTGAAATCATTTATGAGTTGAATTTATATATTATTTATCCAGACCAGAAAACTGATCAAAAAAGTCCAGAGAGCATTTCAATTACATACGGTATTAGTTTCGTTTTAAAGAGGAAATCTAATCAATATCTTAAAATATATTGATTTATATATTAAAATTAAAGTAAGGGGCTGTTCTGAAAAGACGTCACACTTTTAGAGGCTTTTGAACCCCCTCCCCCTTGTCATATTTCGTCACAAAATTAGACACCCTTCATCCAAATTAAGGTCAAATTTAATGGTACCCTTCCTCCCCGGCCGGCCTTTTCCACTATAATTCGAAAATAAACTTATATTAATGATTTTTGAAATGAAAAGGAACAAAATGTCACATTATAATTGTATTTTGTAAAATAATTAAAAAGCTGAATTATTAATCTAATTTTAGTGAGTATAAAAAAAATATTTTAAAATGCATGTGATTTCAAAACAAGAACACTTTATACATGATTATACAATACAAGCAACTATATTCCTACAAATCTGAATTATATAACTTGTTAAGAACAAAGATTAAAATGATAATTACAATTATATAAAAATCTTACAAAATATAACTTGTTAAGAACAAAGATTAAAATGATAATTACAATTATATAAAAATCTTACAACATATAACTGGAATCAATACACATTTTTCTATTGCTATGCCAATTACGCACTACTATATTAATTAATAAAATTTAGGGAATTTATATTCCATCTGTACCTAGTTTACTAATTCATATTTCACTTTAAAAACATGCACAAAAATAAGGAAAATGTGATGTCACATTTTGTACTACTTCCCACTCTTTCCACGTTACGTTTGTCACATTTTTCACGAACCCACCATAAGTGTTAAAATATATAAATTTAATTAATCATAAAGTTTTACTGTCTAAATAAATAATATATTATATACCTAGTCATTGACTGCAATCATTGACCTTTTTATTATTAAATAATATATAGGTTGAAATGGCGCAAATATTTCTATTTTATTATTTTAAAATTCAAGCAAGATGCAATTTAGAATCGGAGGTTAGAACGACATTCTTCAATAATTAAACACTCTTGAGCGAAATTATACACATATATAAGTTCACAAAATTCATTAAAATATTGGTTATCTCATAAATATTCAGAAATTTATTAGAATACATTTAAATTTGTTATTAATTAAATATATTATATATATTATTATAAATGATTTTTTAAGAAGATATATATATATATATATATATATATATATATGTATATATACTACTTAGATTAGAAGACAAATATATAATAACATATGAAATAAATCAGGGATATTTTATTTAACCCGGCCATTACGGTTTTATAATTAGTAATTTGTTAACAGCTGAGATGAATAATCTGCCACATGAAGATTCTTATTCGAAGAATCTTACAAATATGAACTCATAATTTCAACAATATTAATCAATTTATTTAATATTTATCTTATTTTTCACTTAAATATAATGTTCACCTGCTTTTTCGTTGAATAGTTTGCCCGCAAAATTTTTTAAACGGAAATAATTATATATATATTATAATAATACCTAAGTAGAATCAACTTAATTTCAACTTAATATATAAGAATTTTTTTTAATACGCATTTTTAGGTATTCTTCTGCATGGGTATATTATTTAGGTATTTACTCAAAACTTATTTATTCAGTAGGTACCTAATATTATTTATATAACATAATATTTAATATCAAGTTTAGTATAAATATTATCCTATATATTTATTTATCTTCAGATATTTAATTCATTCTACCCGGTAATATTTATTTAAATCACAATAAAATTATAGATTTTTTAACTTTTTTACCACAATAAATTACATATATAGTTTCGTTTATATCCCACTGAGTGTCCTGCAGACACCCTCGCAAAAGTTGAGACTTGAGGAGTTCTAATCAGTAAAACTAAACTAAAGTCACATAATCTATAATAGCTTATGAAACGTACCTTATATAGTCCATTTCGTTTGCTAAATACAATTATTAATGTAAAAAAGAACTATCTTTATCTTTACAATATTATTATAGACCAAAAAGGTCAAAAACGTGTGTTAGCTCGAACCATAAAATATGTGAAATCATTTTAGGTTGTTAGCTCTGGCAGCTGAAAAATAAATTTAACAAATAAATGAGCTAACTGAGGTCTAACTATAAATTTCATAA
>JAUZNC010007406.1:9694-21482 GCA_034780395.1 Vannuccia rotundouncinata | reverse complement strand
GCACAATTTATACTGATAGCTGAGCTACAGGCGGCAAGGGTAATGGGGATCGGCAGCAGTCCTCACCACAGGTTGAGTCCGCGGCTCCCTTGACTTCTAATTTTATTATAACTTTGTTTAAAATAGTATACATTAGAAATCATGCGAAGTAGACAAATGCTTCATTTTTATTAATTGTATTAATTGTATTTTTTTTTACTATTTTAAGGTTTGTATATTCGCAATAATAAACTTTTTACAAAATTTATTTATTTTTCATTAATCTAAAATTTCCGTTATTTATGTCTCATATTAAATTTTGACTTTTGGCTAACCTGACTATGATGTATTGTTGGATATAGATATCGTTTTATCCAGTCACTGATTTTACTCCATTAAAATTATTTTTCTAGTCGCAATAATAGTTACACTAGCTAGTTACACATTACTTCTGACTTACAAATCATCAATCAATAGGCACAAAATATCTTTAATATGTGAAACATTTGTAGATAGTACATTTTATGGCAATCCTGCAGAAACCTGCAAAATAAATTACTAACTCAATAAGGTTTTCCTGCATTTATGATATTAATGCTAGGTTTAAGTTTATGTGTCCATGTTTTCTTGGCATGCTGTCTTGGAAATTGGTTACTTTGATGTATGTGTAGTTTTGGTATGTACTATGTAGATAGACAATATTTTAAGCAGATTTAAGGTATTTATTAAATTTTGGTTAAATTTTTTTAAAGATTCCACTTATTAATAGATTGGCACAAATTACAAGTGATGCAATAGACAATATTTTCCCTCTGGCATTGGTTTCTATTACTGCAAATACATAGTCCAATGGAGGGATTGGTTTTGAAGGGTCTAAATGAAATATTGATTGATGGATCCATGTTGAAGATTGGAACTATTTTAAAAGAAAGCTCAGTTTTTTAAAAACAGACTGAAATTTATTAGACAGTGTGTACCTAAACATGAAGGTATCATTAGTGTCTAAGTGTTTATTGGTGACAGAAATAGGGTCACTAATGTTTATATTGTTTCTTTATGATTTCAGGGGATTGTTCTAGGATTTCTGGATTAATACAAATCCTGGTTAGCCTGCAGGCCTCTGATTTGATGAGCAAAATATTCTTTTGTAGAGGGGTGAAGAGTCCCACAGCAGTTCTAATGATTTATCCATCTCTCTCTTTGTACAGAAAATCAGAAATATTAATCAAGAAAGAAAACATCCACTCAGACTCATGACACAACCATATATTTAATAATATAGTTAAACAAGAGTGCAAAATGTAAAAGTATAACATATTATAAGTGAGCCATTTATTACTTTTAATATGAACATACCATTTATTACCACATGAAATGGCCCATTTCATTCCATACTGTTCCATTTATTACCTGAAGACATTTCTGGCCATAAATTAAATTATTTTCAGGTTACAGTTAATAAATGGAATGGTGGTACAGAACAAAACAGAATTTTTGATATGAGTAATGTTATAAACATATAGATAATAAATAGCTGACTTTAAGAATGTTGCACTTCATTTATATTTTTCACTCTTGATTATCTGTATTTTATTATTAAATATATTTGGGTTCTGTAAACAGACAGACATTATTTTTCCTGAATAATATTTGTGACTTTCAGTATATTATTCAAAGTTTTGGGATTATCCGGTATTCTATATTAAACCCTTAAATGTTTAAATTTCATACATTTAATATACATTTATTTCACTTAACAGAACTTTCTATTAATCACAATGTTTGTTCCCTGCTGTGTGAAAGCACTTTTTTGTAATGTTGCAAACATTGTGATACTTATTGAGAAAAGGTTAAATACATGAAATACAGACAATAATCCCAAAACTTTGAATAATACTGCAAATCATAAATATTAATCAAGAGAGATAATGTCAGCTCATTCCATGGAACTTCAATATATTTAATAATAATACAGATAATCAAAAGTAAAAAATATAAACAAAGAACAACATTCTTCAAATGAGCCTTTTATTACTTATGGAAATACTATTTGTTTAATACTATTTGAAATACGCAGAATGTTCATACCATTCTATTTGTTACATGCAGCCTATTTTTGGAATAATGGTAAACATGCAGAAAAAAAAATTGTCATATCAAAAGATAGACATATATCAAAATATAATAATAATATCTCAAAATAAATGAGTAAGGATAAAAATGATGTATCCAATAAAAAAATAAAGATAGAAAATTGTAATTAATCTGCAAAGATCTAAATAATAATTTATGTATTCAATAATTATAAAGCACCAGAAAAAAATATTAATCTTGCAAAAAGATGTTTGTTTTGTTTTTCTGTATGTTTACTATAATATAATTCTGAAAATAAATTAATTTACACTTCATGTCATCCATAACATTATTATAATATTTATATAAACATCCTAACATTTAATTATTTTACATGCAATATGAATTCATAAAATTTTTAAAGATGATTATATAAAATAATTATATTAAAATGGGAATGAAAATATTAAGAATATTAGAATCATTAACAATTTTGTAATTTTAATTTTAAAGATATTTATAATTAATCATTTTAAATAATATTTTATTTTTTATCCATATTTAGTGAAATTATGCTACAAAATCAATATTTTAATACAGGCAAGATTTTGAATAATGCAAAATGATTTTTTTCTACTAAATATCTTTATATAAGCAATACTATTCCCAATACCCAAAACAGTAAATTTAGACTATGTTTCAAAGATTTCAATTTATCCAGGATTAATTAAAGAATCTTATTCCATGTGTGTTATAGATGTTTTAATGGAAAGGTTGTGAAAAATTTGGGTATTTGAGACCAATTTTGTTTTAAAATAGTCTAGATTTCATTTAATTAGTAATTCTACATGTTCTATTATTTAGCAAACAACATAAACACATGCTGTTAGGCAATCAAAGGACAGTATTTACATAGAGAAGAAAAATAAAGTATTATCATTGTTCTTCCAACATTCACAGATTATCAATTTCTACTTTCTAATTTCACACATTTCATAAGTGTATACACCATCATGGAAAGGTGTGTGTTTTAACCCTGTTTGGTTTACAAACTATAAATACAAACATTGGATCATCAGAGTTTAAACATCAAATTCAAATACTTAGTATACTCTTTGTAAAAAGATGTCATACCAAATCAAGAAAGTTCATAAAAGTAGCAAAAATAAAAATCTTGATAAAATAAGTGTAGATATCAAGAACACTTATGACTTTCCATTCATTTAAAGATTTTTATAAAAGTTATTATAGAATGATTGCATAAATATAGTTAATAATAGTACCTAGATTATTGAATATTAAATATACAAATAGCTCAATAAATGTTTTAAAAAATCTGACTAGTTTTGGAACAAAGCGCATTCATTGAAAAATAGAAAGATAGTTATCTAGCTATCAATTAATAAATAATGTATAGTTTGAATATAAAATAGATTATGTTGCTTTGTTTATTAACTCATTAAAATTTATCTAGTGGTTTTAAATTATTATTATTAAAACAAATATTAATAATACAAATATTGAAATGAAAATATGGTTAATATTTTGTTGTTGTAAATGTACATATTTTATCATAGTATTACATATCGTCGTTTAGCATAGGCTTTTTGTTAAATGTTATTAAATAATTGAATAATAATATCATTTTTATAATTTATATAATTTAACTCTAAATAATTATTTATTATTGTACCTAATGTTTAACCTAAATAAGTCTAAATTCAGTCTGTAACTTGAATATAATTCTATGTAATGCAGTATCACATGTTTAATACATATATATATATATCTGTTCTTCAAATTTCAGATGCTACTTCTTTTCTTCTGCCTGATTTCCACAGCGCAGATGAAAGAGGTAGTGGACAGCAATAATTCTCGTAAGTTTCTTTCAGTCTTTTATTTGTTTATTTATTCAAAGTAATTATTCATACAGTATATGAATTTGTGAATTTTTAACAGCATCAGAGTAATGTTTTTATGTATTGCGAGAACTTCTAGTTGGGCATTATATTATTTTATTGTTTGTAAATATTATCATCTTCAATAAAATTATTTAAATTGTATTATAAATTTTATTGATTTCACTAGCTACCTATCCTAACCGACATTTTTTTATATGGTAAAATAAAGGGTTATTAATTCACAAATTCTTATTGCTTTAGTTTGAAATTAATGAACTATATTTTCGTTCATAAATTATAATATTATTTTTCAAAATGATTCCACATCTTGTTTATCTCGACAAAAAATGTTTTATTATTCAGATTATAGAGTTATCTGGTGTATTTGATTAACCGTTGTTAACGTTTGCTAGCTGATAGCTGACATTTCTAAAGAAGTGATTTTCTGGTATTAATCTATTTAGGCGAAGTCTGTTGCCTTAGGATCGTTCATGCAAGCGTTATTTCGCATATATATCATCAGCGTCCAGAATATAATTTATAAGTATTTATAGCTGGGAAGGCGCAGAACTGCTTCCACACCCTGCAAAGGGCAAGTTTTCTGTACTAATAAGATTATACGGTAGAACAGGCAATTGGGTTTGTAGCGATTTGGGTGTGCTTTACCGGACAATTTGACCGGATTCCAGTAGATATTGATTTCTATAGATTGTTTTTATAACTATGTTATATCCACTGATCAAAATCTTGAATCTTTGTTTCTTTTGCTTTTAAATTGTGACGTAATAACTTTCATGAAACCAAGATACACGATGACTCATTTTTTAGAATCGATACTGCTTTTTCTATCCTAGATGTATTTCAATGTGGAGACTGGGAGTTTTAAAGTTTAATTATATCATTTATATCATCACATTGGCAACCTGTGACGCTACACAAGACAAAACCACAAGATGTAATCATCTACATATCTTGGAGAAATGTTTCGTTTAAAAGAAATAACAATTTTACTGTGTGAACTGAAGTCAATGCTCATTTTAGAATATTAAATCGTTGTTGAATTAAATTTTCTAGAATAATTATCCATACTGGCTATATAGAATCCCCACTTTTTATGTCTTATTCTGGCTTCTTTTTTTTTGACTGCGTTTGATTTATTCATTGGCGTATACATTAAGAAAATCTGTCATTTAAGCTGTAATTAGCCCATACCTTCTTTATAATAGACCCGGTATACTGAATTATTTACTATTATGTATGTATCACGTTATTTCTTATAATATAATTTTTTCACACATTTTTACAACTAGTTTCAATATTATTCAGCCTAAATCGATATATTTTGTACTTCCAATTTGAAAGATCTCAAAAATATACCTATACATAATTGTTCAATTAATTCATTATATTATGTCTATTCTAATTGTAAATAAACTTACTATTGTGTAAACTCTGTATCAGTCTACACCATATAATCTGAACTTCTTAAGTGCATGGAAATTTAGTACATATTTAGATAAATTTACTCAGAGATGAAAGCAAGAAAGCGACTACCTAATCATACTTAAACTTAGCCCAAAAATGTTTCTATAACATAGGCCGAATATTGATAGGCCCATTGATACCATTTTTGTCTTTTATAGTGAAGATTTCTTGTGCTAGGGCAATTAGTTTTACAGACACATATGCATTTAGGCAGGATAAAATAATTTTTTACTGTAGTATTTAATTCTTTAATAATCAAAAAGAAGAGTCCCGATTAGCCGCCGATTAATATAACGTTACTTAGATATATATTTTTGTTATACAATCAGTGCGTAATATGCAGCATTTCGGATTGGCCAGAGTTTGGAGTATGTAATATCATTTAACATTAAAAAGATAGGGGAGAGGGTTCTTAAATATATTTCTGAAATAGCCGATAGTTTGCATTACGCGGTTCTGTATTAGCCGGTGTAGACCTTATTATGTTCTAATCCTAAAATCTTGTTATGTGAGTCGAGAATTTGTACATAATGATTTGTTATCTTGGAAGCACGAAGTTACGGAAAAGTAGGGGTTACCGTTTTATAGTTTTGAATTTCCAAATATAAACGCGATACTAGTATACGCATACGTTATTATTCTCTTTTTAGTTGTCATCAACGCCGACTTGGGCAAGACTATTGACCTGCCCTGCATCTCACCCTCCCAATTCGCTGATTTCAAACTTTCTTTAGTACTCTGGCGGTATAATGGCACCGTGTACCCAATCCAGATCTCCATGTTGGATCAGAAAAATCAAATAGGACGATACAGTCAGGGGAAGAATGCCTCTTTGCGGATAACCAATGTGGAAAAATCTGATGAAATGGTCTACACCTGTGTGGCTTACAATGGTGGAACGGTTGCCCAAACAACACACATTGATTTGGTTGTAACGGGTGAATGATTTACATTTTTGTTTAATTAATTTAAATATATTATATATATATATATATTGATTAAAAAAAAACTTTATATCGTAAATATAGGTACTGTTTTTTCTTATCTGAACTTTGGCTTGCTCTATTATAGCTTCGTTTCATTGCGATGCATGTATTTATTTAAAAAATATTTTTTTATTAAAAAAGTTGTTATGAAATCATTTTTGGAACTCAAGCTACTCCAGATACCTCTTATTAAAAATTAAAAACTGTATTGCAGCTATTTTTTCAATAACGCTGGAAGTAGCTTGTAGCTTAAAACATTAGAATCGAACGATTGTAAAGCTATTGGTAATGTGCCTAATAATGTATAAATGTATTGAATATCACAATCATTTAGCATTCCTGCACTTTATTTTCACTGTATACAATCACATTATCAATGTTTTGTTGATAAATAATAATGATAAGTTCACTGTTTGACTCTGTGAAGGACCCCCCACGGTTCCACTCCAAGTGACAGCTGTACCTTTGAGTGCGAACAATATTCGAGTCTCTTGGTTACCCGGCGAAGATAATAACAGTCCACTTCTTCATCATGAGGTCCAGGTATTTATCAGGTATACATGTAAAGAGAGTTATCATCTATATTTGTCATCGTCATTCCTAACTTAGATTAATTATCATTATTTAAATTTGTGTTTGTTTTTAATTCTTAATACTTATATCTTTACTTTTTATTTTCCTCAAATTTCCAGACACGCACATCCCAACAATCAGGTAAAGATGGTGACTTATCCCCTGACCACTGTGGAGGTCAACCAACTTCTCCCCTTCACCACGTACAACGTCAAGGTACAGGCCCAAAGTGGGGTCGGCAAGAGTGACTTTTCCGTGCCCATCCAGGTGACCACTCAATCCGGTCACCCCAAACTCAAGCCCGAGATAGTAGAGTTGAAGCCAAACTCCACCTCGGTGCTAGTTCGTGTTTTCTGCCTCTCCGATACAGACAAGTTACGCGGGGAGTTTCGCGGGTATCGGGCCAACGCTTGGCTGGGCTCCAGAAAAGCCGGTTCTACCACTGTTAATACTACTGACAATAAGGAGACGGTGTGTGAACCTGTTGCTTTCAGCAAGTTATACAATTTGTTTGTATCATAATACAAGATCCGCTCAGTCCGGACAATTATTGTTCACAACATTAAAATTGCATTGATAATCTAGATTTGTCTGTTACAATAATGGAACATTAAGGGCTATTGAAATATAATTGTAGCAAGCGTATTCGTTCATTATTTTAGGAGGTTGTTTTTTTACGATTTTTGTTAAAAAATTTGTAACTTATCGCCTGTAACTCACAAAAAATATTATACGATTAGCCAGGATTACCCGTATTGGATTTATTGAACTTAATAATTAAAATTGTTAGTAGTTACACATTTTTAGATATATTTTCATTTCTGTTTTACAGTCGTTACGAATATCGTCTCTGGCGCCTTACACCGAATACAGATTAACGGTGGCAGTATTTAATGGCCGCTACTACGGACCACAGCAGAGCACCACATTCAGGACATTAGAGGGACAGCCAGGCTCCACAAGTGTTTATAAAGTGACCAATAAGAGGTCCAGTTCGTTCACCATCTGGTGGCAGGATGTAAAGATGAAGAATGGTGTCATTCAGAGTTTCAAGGTCGAGGTAAGTAGGTCACTGATTATAAATGGTTTTATATAGAGAGAAAATTATACAGATTTCTAGTTTTTTGTGTGTTAGTTTAAAAAGTGAAATAAATCGATTGAAATGAAAAAATAGCTACCTTATTTAATACCTACACTTCTTAAACAAACTTTCTTATAATATTACTAAAAGTCTATTATTATTGTTGTTATTATGACTGAAAAAATTGTGATTAAATATCTGGAAATATTGTCCCTATTTCTTGGACTCATCTTTTCGTAGAAACAATTTATTTAGACAATACTGAGCCAGGCTAAATAGAGTTACGTATACAACACAAAGTCCCAGTCTTCAAAATTTATTTCTTGAGTTTATAATATTTGCAACACATGGCTATTGTATGTATATTCAAGATAGCACTTATTTTATGTTGAATCAATATGTCACTCAAGCTTACCATGCACCAGATTTATATCAGTCAAATAGTTTACTCATTTTTTGTATTAGATTATTTGACAGTTTGCTATTATGTCAGAATTCTTGCCTAGTCGACATTTCAGTTAGTGTACCTCTTAAATCAACAGGTCGATAGCAACTTAAAAACAACGTTGAAATATGATAAGATAATATGACATATATATTTTATGACAAGTAAGATTTAGTAAAAGTTTCTTCATTTAAAATTGTGCTCGTATTTTCTCGGCAGCTCTACCCCCGCGAGAAGGGGGATCGAACGCTCGTATCGAAGGAAGTACCCGCCAATTACAGGAACTACACCTTCAGACACCTCGTCCCCTACACATGGTACAAAGTGCGTATAGCTGCCTCTACCAAGATGGGGTATGGCAACTTCAGCACCCCACTGGAAGTTCTCACAGACGTTGGACGTAAGTCTACACGATCGGATTGTCATCCTTACTGTTTAAATTAGAACGTGGAAATAAGTCCTAGTCAGATTATATTCTGTATAAAGAGACCTTCTACTTCAATTGTATAAAGGAAGTCAACCCTATGCAAGTCTATTAGTAGATTTTAATTATCCTTTCTTGTACATAAAGATTTAGAATACTCAACTATAATTCGAATCAAGGAGGGATTGTCTTTACGTGTGTTTGACCCTTTTATATATTCTGATTATTAGATACATTAATATAAAATGTGAAGAAATTATAGCAACGCTTCAAGCTGCTTTACAGTCTTTCATTCGTATTTTATAATTCATCGTTTCTTAATACGTGAACGATCGATAGTCCATCTTTATAAGAGCTTCTCAGTGTGCTCGATCTCTCGCCCGAAGTGGGTAGAGAGACCCTAAGGTGGCTAGAAATTGCGAATTATTATTAGTTTCTGTATTCAGTCGACTTGACAATGGTTTTTGATGTTGAGCGGGCATGACAGAATTCATCACTTGGAGTTTTATTGATGTCTGTCTAACAAATTCTTCAAATTAGTCCTTTGGAGGTGTTTTCAACTGTTGATTATTGCATCCCCAAACAGCTCCCAGTGCGCCAACACTGCTCAAAGCCATGATCAATGGCAGTCGTGGAGTCCTGCTGAACTGGACCCGGTGTCCTGATCCACCGACTGGGGAGACCAAGATCGACTACAAGGTGTGCTGGTCTTTAGACTATCCTCCCCAGGTGCTGAAAGACTATTGTTTGAAGGCCTGGAATGGGGCCTCCGTTGGACCCATCTATTCACGTCTGGACCAGGGTAGTCAACACTATGTGGTGAGTGCAGGCATACTTTCAATTCAAACTAGTCCACTGCACACTAATTAATACAAAAACAATTAAATGATTTCGGATTTCTAAATGTTTGCAGATTTTCTCTACTTTATTGTTACGAAAAAAGATTAATAAATATAATCACCAAAAACTGAAAAAGTTAAAAAACAAACATTTATTTATTCCTTTTTTGTGCAATTTTCAACTGGAAAAAACCTAGTTGGTATATTACCTAGCAGTAAAATTGCACTCGAGTCAATAATGTTTTAGTCAAGTTAACTATTGTACCATTCTCCAAGTGTAGCGATTTGGGAACCCTGTGTCAATCATTATCACCCTAACTATCTGTATCAGGCAATCGTCCCATGGAGTGTCTTCAACTCCGCCAAAGCTACTAAGCTAACTCTGGGGGTACGAGCCACCACAAACTCCATCTTCTGCAGCAAAGAAGAGACGGCTGACCTGACTTCGATACAATGTGAGAAGGAAGGGTCCCTCTCCAACACTCTCGACATCAAACTCACAAGTAGGTCATCTTTCTGGCCGTTTCACACGTTTCAATTTGTTGGAATAATTATCGATCAATAAGTCTTAGTCTTCAGGTGGTTTAATTGTACGTACCTATACAAGATTGAAAACTATCTAATTTGTATTTTTTGTTGTTAATTTTATCGGCAACTCCAATTCAGTTAAACATCTATTATTCTTTATAAAGAAACTAACTTCTATTTATGTATTTTCCATAAATACATTCGATAAGTCGAGAATTCAACTCCGAAGTGGTTACATTTTAAGTGCATAGGCTGTTTTAGATTCTTACACTTGATTATACGTTTTATGTATCTGTACTGTAGATACAGCTGATGAATAATAATTAATTATTCAGTTGTAAAAATATCAATTACTATAATTCACATGACCTTGTAATGCTATTAATTGAGAATGTGTGTTTTATACTGAACTCTTTCGTATTTTAGTTGTTTTTAATTATTATATTTTATTTCATACTAACCAATCTTTTGTGACAAACGAAGTGTTTTTACTCAAGTTTATTTATTTAATTCCTTTTATTTCAATCATCAATTTATTATGGTCATGGAATCTTCTTTAAATATTTCCTTTTAATTGGTAAACTTATTTGCAAAATTTTTTAAAACGACCACTTCACATGTTTCCCATTTGTAATTTGTTCAGCGGAAGATCAAGAATTCCTGATAGATAATGAATCAGGGTTTCCACTTGACAGAACTGCTCTAGCCGGAATTATAGCTGGCATTTTCATGATCGTGTTGACAGCAATCGTAATCTCTATCGTAACTTGGTGAGTTACTGTAGTGTCCTTATTACAGACCGTTCTATTGATGCTTGTTACACTAAGATACACCATATTGTTTATTATTATTCGCTTCTTACTATTCAAGGTCTATAGAGACCTTTGGAAATGTGTAATTTGAATTTTACCTTATATTATGGTTACTCGAATACCGCAGAAATGAAAGTTATGTTTGGACGTCAGCAAGGATACGACAGATAGTATGGAATTAATTATTTCATATAATATATTATTAGTAATGTGATCTCAGTGTATTTTCCGAAATGCTATGCTTTATGATTTAATGGAATTAGAATTAACATGTTATCCACAGTTTTGTTTTAATTATAAAACATTGGAAGGAAAACGGCCATTTTATTTTGGCAATTAGCTCGACGAATGTTGAATAACTTTTTTTTTTAGAAATCAAACAATTTAAATTAGGAGCCAAATAAGTATCTGCTTTTATTGGGTATAAAAGTAATCCTTATGACTTGCTCTTTGTGACATTATTGATTTGAATTCTACACATTCTCTGCTCGGTATAGGCGGACAAGCTGCGTCTACCGTGGCTACTCAATGGCAGAACAACAGGTGGAACTTTATCATCTGCAGCCAGGAGCCCCTCTTATCCCCACTATGCTCACCTTTGAGCAATCCATCTATCCGGCCATTCCTATTGCCAACTTATCAGATCACGTTTTTACATACCA
>JAUZNC010007395.1:0-33745 GCA_034780395.1 Vannuccia rotundouncinata | reverse complement strand
ATATTTACGGCTATTGCCAACTTTAAACCAACTGAAAGTGTGAACTTGATTTCCAGTTAGAAAAGTTTAACCACCTGAGGGTGATAGGTATAAACGGGAGATCCCCATTACATACTATACCTACTACTTACAAATATGAAATATAATGTGTTATATTTTTCAATTTTAAGTTAGGTAAATATCATCAACGCATTATTTAAACTTTAATTTATTTAAAGCACTACATTTATATAAATAGTAAATAAAATAGTAATTATTTTGAGATAAGAATAAAGAAATATTTTTTTAAAAATTTTTTTATATTAAGCTAAAATTAATATTATTGAATGAAGATTAAATATCAATATTGCAAACTCGTAATTGGTAGATTCGTAGCATTAAAAATGAGTTCGAACTCAAAAATTCTAAACAGCAGTATATATAACATTAATTTAAACAAACATTTTATCGATTTAACTTGTTTACAAGATTTTGCCATTTTTTCTGCAATTTTCAGCCTAAAAAGGAAGCACTGTTAATTGGAACACAAATAGTACCCCATGTTCTACCGTTTGGAATTTTCACTCACCAAAGAAAGATCTTGTTGGTTTTGCAAAACCCTCTGGACACAACGTGATGGTGCTTACGAACCATTTTATCTTGTATTTCCTTTTCTGATAATTGCATTTAAAATAATAAATCGCACACATCCAAATCTTGGAGAGTATATTACCATGTTTACTGAAGGTTGGTCTTTTCATGACAAAAAAGATGCCAATCTATACTTCTCAACTCAATTGGTGACTTCACAGTTATTATTAACACTATGCATGGTGTCGGACAGTCCATCTATCAATTGATCCACCAACTCTATGGAACACTGTGAACCTACAAGGAAGATCAGTGGACATCGTCAAGGCATTAAAGGAAATTGATGAAAGTTTCTAGGTGATTTACAATTGTGCTTCCAGTTATCAGAACATGCAATATAAAATATATTTATGTTATGTTTAGAATTCTTTTAGAGGGTATACTTAAAAAAATAAGTATAATTTATAATTTTATTTATGCGAAGACATGTATTCATTTAGAAATTCAGTTTTCAAAAAAATTTTTTTTTCATATTTAGATTTACGATGATTTGAAAGGGTTATTTTAAAGATGGATAACGTAACAAATAATAAGTTAAAGTATGTACTTATAGGTGTGCTATTTATTGTCAAAAATATATACTAAAATAATATATTAGTACATATCTTTAAATTAAATTTACACAGAAATTAAGTAAAACAATTAAGAAAGAATTATATTAAAGAAATAGAATTATATACCGTCCTAAGTACATCGTTTACTTATTATAAGTACCTACACAATACATGAAGGATTATAACAATGACTTTACAATGAGGCTATATACATACAATTTATTTGAAATATCATTAATAAATTAGAATAAAGACAATTTAAACCGATAAAGGAGTTTAAGCCGACGAGTAGGGGCGACGCGTATTCTAAAACTGAACGGATGGTCGCAAGTATATGATCTTTAGTTTGTCTTTAGGTAGGAATTTTTTCAGTCATCTCAGAGCAAAAATTCTGGATCGGCACTTTTGAAGTATATATGGTTTATGTGCACTTTCCAATTTAACATTTTATTGAAAGTGGCAACCAGAATTTTGATATTGGATTTGGAGTAGGTGGTGATGATTGTTCTGTTTCGTGGGTTTTGTGAGGATTTGGGTTTTTGTGAGATTGAGTTTCAGACCGAGCTCTTTGCATTTAATGTTAAATGATGTGAGGCAGTTTTAAATTTCGTGATCAATTAAGTCAATATTGCTAGTTACAACAATTTCCGTAGTGTCGTCAGCGTATTTGATTGTTGGGTTGAGACTGTTTAGATTTCAGACGTAAAGGCAAAAAAGGGTCGTGGAGAGAATCCCACCTTGGGGAACACTTGAAGTTATTTCTGTGGTGTCGCTGATCATCTAAGGATAAAGCAATACTCTTTGTTTTCGTTTTGTAAGATAATCTTTAAGTAAGACAACCAAGCCTTTTGGAATACCAGTATTTAGGAAAGAGGTAATAAGTTTATCAATTGGGATGATATCAAAAGCTTTCGACAGGTCATAGAAAACACCCTTGAAAGACTTGAAAGACCCTTGAAAGCATCCTCGATCTTTTTGCAATACTTTTTATCCTGGAGCACCAGTCTCTTCTTGTTGTTTTAGTTTTGTCAAAATTTCTTGCCATTGACGTAAACTTGATAATTTTTAATATTTTCTTTGTTTTACTGTTATTCAATATGATGTAGACATTTAACTAGAACCTTTTGTTGCATCATTAACCACCAAACTAAGGGAATGCCCATAACGCTGTCGCACGGATTATAATCCCAGATTTTTCGTTTCAATACAAGTGGCTGCTACATTTCTTGATCGAGCCTTTGGGTCTCTGACATCGTTTTGTATAGCACTGCCCACGACAGTTCTGAATTAAAATATTCATTTCGTAATAGAGAACAGAGCTAAAATCTTAACATTATACTTTTAAATTTTTACCTGTTAATTTGATAATGTTTCACCAATGCTACCACTCGACGCTTGCTATTGCACAAATTTGACAATTATTTTTTTGTGCTCTTGAAATCGTTGCGGACCTTTTGTCCAATTTGTAAACCTTGAGATAAAAACACCTCTGAATTTCGTTATGCAAAAGTTTTTTGTGCATTAACTTTCATACATACATGGCATGTATAAGGGATACTACTGTCATTCAGTTTTAAACCAATGATTTTGAAAAAATCGTTTCTTTTTGGAAGTTTTAAGTTATTAGGTTGATGTCGATGCGAGGGAACCTTTATGGCATGAATCTAGTATAATGAGCCATAACTGGATTGAAGCGTGTTACTGAATAAAGTAAACTTGAAGGTGAGAATGATGGTGCGTTGGTTTTTGCAGTTGATGTTTTGGAATTGAGAGTACTGGGTGTTGCAGTTGATGATGGGTCGTTGAGAGTACTAGGTGTTGCAGTTGATGATGGGTCGTTAAGAGTACTGGTTGTGGCAGTTGATGATGGGTCGTTGAGAGTACTGGGTGTGGCAGTTGATGATGGGTCGTTGAGAGTACTGGTTGTTGCAGTTGATGCTATGGGTCGTTGAGAGTACTAGGTGTTGCAGTTGATGATGGGTCGTTAAGAGTACTGGGTGTTGCAGTTGATGCCATGGGTCGTTAAGAGTACTGGTTGTAGCAGTTGATGATGGGTCGTTGAGAGTACTAGGTGTTGCAGTTGATGATGGGTCGTTAAGAGTACTGGTTGTGGCAGTTGATGATGGGTCGTTGAGAGTACTGGGTGTGGCAGTTGATGATGGGTCGTTGAGAGTACTGGGTGTTGCAGTTGATGATTGGTCGTTGAGAGTACTGGTTGTAGCAGTTGATGATGTGTCGTTGAGAGTACTGGTTGTTGCAGTTGATGATGGGTCGTTGAGAGTACTGGGTGTGGCAGGTGAGGATGTGGAGTTGGTTGTTGCCAAAAGGGTCGAGAGAACAGGTTGTTGCAACTATTGAAGTTGTTGCAGTTTACATTTACTGAAATAAGATGTCTGAAATGGAAAAGGTATGTATGGAAGGAAGGGCTGATTTGGTATCAAAAATTTATTACATTTTTTTATATTGTGGCGGGACGAATTGTCTCATTTATACGTACGGCCGTTATTATTATTTGGGGACATTTCGTCAATAAATTAAATATTTACCTCTCCCACAACTTTACTCCCTCGTAAACCTGACATCAAGTGCCCAAAATAACATAAATGACAAGTAAGTTAAATGTCAGATTTTGATAAAAATATTTTTTTGCCATACGTGCAGCTTTTTTAATTTTTGTGGGGTCGTATACGACCCTTCCGACCCCGCCTCCTCTCTGCAGCACCCTTTCATCCTTAATCCGTCTGGCCTGAGTAGAACCATATTGGTATTTTTGCACAAAACGAA
This sequence comes from Vannuccia rotundouncinata, assembly GCA_034780395.1. Classification (NCBI taxonomy): domain Eukaryota; kingdom Metazoa; phylum Platyhelminthes; order Proseriata; family Coelogynoporidae; genus Vannuccia; species Vannuccia rotundouncinata. Next base: position 29,777 of record JAUZNC010007395.1, on the reverse strand, counting down.
ATCATTTTAAATATTATATGGCCTAATAATAAGCCTAAGTAAGCATATAAGACAAAGACACTCAAAATAACTGCTATTAATTAATATATTTAATATATTGATAACATATTATTATATAATTACCATGCCGATTTTAATGACGACAAATTGTATAAGGTCGGTTAAAATAATTGATTGTATATTATAGTCATTCATAAAAATGCCCTTTTAACTATACTTATTGCGAAAGTATTTGACAGTTAAATTATTTGATGAGTCACTATATAGTAACATTGGGTAACATTTAAGGTAACATTGCCTTGTCCTGTCTTTCCTGATTATATGGCGTCCTACTACATACTTTGGTTGATTTTGATAGGCGTTGGTAGCCAGCCATTAGCCAATTAGAGTTATGACGACAACAGGAATTCAATGATAACTTAGGTTAACAATTATTTGTTGCTTGCTTGCTCACACAGCTCAACTTTTCATAGTTTCTTGCTGCTAAGTTGTTCAGTTGCTTTGAGTTAAGAGTGCTTATCTGTTCTTTGGGTTAATTTGATCACTGATTTTTACAGATTTGATTGATAAAATGTGAACTTAGTTGAATCACGTTAAGATTGGGATATTATCGATATGTCGTTTTGGAGCAGAGTTATATTATTTCTATTGTTGTCAAGCTGTGCACTGCAACTTACTCCACAGCAACGCGAGGCTAAGGATGAAGTACTTGGAATCGACAGGTCTAAAAACGATACCATTATTCTGGTTGGTTATATCGCAGGGGCCATTAGACGTTCCATGTATGGAGATAGGTCCTACAAGAGAACAGCACGCTTTATCTCGGGAGCACTTTCCTATGCTATCAATCGAATCAATACAATGAATCATACGGAATTACCACCATCGATTAGCAACAATACAGTAGTGACAAATCGATATCCTCCACTGCCTCTGGGATACAAAGTCGATATGGAATACATGGAAACGTATGGTGAGATGGGGCAGTCCATAAAGAATACGGCTCAGTTGTGCGAAGAAGGCAAAGTGATGGCAATTATTGGACCTCAGGAAACTTGTCGGACCGAAGCGGCGATTGCGGCAGCTTACAACATGCCAATGATTTCCCATTTTTGTGATGATCACAGGTAGGACGAATCTATTTATACATTTAATGATCAAATAATTTCAATAACTTCTTGTTTAATTACCGTAATTATAAAAGCTAATTTCCCTTTTCTAAATATAGGTAAATATATTAATCAGAGGAAATGTAATATTTTACTTTAAGAAATATAATTTAATTTATTTTACATATTTAATTTAAATTATATTTTTAATTACACATTTATATGTAATATTATACTTTAAGATAAACTTATAGATACTTATAAACTTAGTCAGAATCACGTATAAAACTAGAAATTTCGCTATTAGATAGATATGGATACCTAATTAAAACGATTCCCATCAAGATAAACGCCTAAATAAATAAATGTTTTGTATTATTCACCAAGAAAGGAAAATAGTTATATTACTATATTTTCATTTGTTAAATCTCTTGTTTATATTGCCGCCAACTTCCTTTCTTGTTGAAGTGTTCATTCGTATATATGTGTTATAAAACCTTCGCGTTGTTTTGATATTTCATAAGGATAACAATTCTTAATTAATGTAATTGTTATTTCCAATAATAAAATCTTATTTGTACATTTCTAAACTGCAGATATGAGGTTTCACTTGTGAATTGTTGAAATGTTGAATTATTAATATATCAGTATATATACTCAGTGAAGATACGAAAACTTTCTCACTTAAACATCTATCATTTTGTTATACTTTTATGGTTACATATATTTTACAATAACGAAGTGACGTATAGAACTCCAAATCTTCTGTTCAAGTAAAACTTGATTTTTAAATGTTGAAAAAGAATATTTTATTATTTATTTACTGGAGTTTCAAATAATAACGGAAAAGGTAAAATATAGTATTATAATACACACACACACACATAGAAATGATACCTTTTTCTTGAAGTTTTGGGTGGATGAACATTTTAAATATTGAGTTGGCAACCATTTTCCCGTCACCTGTCAGAGTAATGATTTGATGGTAACATCATATAGATATTATAACATATTTAAATTATATGTTAAAGGTTTCAATAATGAAAGGATGCTGAAACCATTTTTGACATATGTGCAAGAAATAAGTGAGATTTTATAAAGGTTTATCCAGCCTATATCACAGGTTGAAATATATTGCGTAGGTATATTATATAGATGTAATACTTGAAAAATAAAAAAAAATATTTGAAATTTCTTTCTTTTTATATTTGGATTAACAATTAACATTTTAGTTGATTAGAAAAGATTAAATTCATTTAAGTAAAATTTAATTATCTATCTGAGCAGTCGCTTATATAATGTAATGTCTTATATGTTTAAAAAATATTTCGTTTATTGATTCGTCAACTTATTCTGCAGATATTATAGTCCGATTCAAAAGAATATTAAAGTTGTTATTAATAGCCCTGCACGTGTAGGATCCACGCAATGTTGCACTCTAAATTGAGTATAAATTATTATATTTACAGAACTATTAATCATACGTTGAATAAAAATTAATAAAAATTATTTAAAGCTTTTTTAAATACTTTGTTCCTAACACTGATTAATTAAAACATTTGTTGTATAAGTTTTCTTCTATTTTTGAGAAATATGAGTTCTTTTCCCCTAAAATGACAATGATTCTAACAGATTAATTAGGGGTTATATTTAAGAACTAAGTTTTACATCATTGTTTAGTTTTATCGGAAGATAATTTAAATGAAAATTAATTCTTTTCGCATTTGTTTTTTCTTTGGATATTGTTCGTATATATAATATATCTCAGTTCAGAATTTAGATTATATTTCTTAAATTGTCATTCAAATGAAACTGAAACTGAAAATTAATTATTTAATTTTTTTAGTTTCCAGTATTATAGTCATTAACTACCAAGTATGTATAAATAGTTGGAATCAGTTGATATAGTTAACAAAAATTATATTAACCAATCTGGAATTTTTCAATATTTATCGTTTTATATCAATGATATTTATAAGCATTGTTAAAAATATGTCACTTAGGAAAATAAATGTCTATCAAATTGAATTCACTTTTGCAATATTTCCGTAAAAAATATAGATTTTTCTATTGTATTAAAATTGTATTAGATACTTAAATATATATTTCGTACATATATCTAAACAAGATGTACATATGGTTGTTTTGAAACTATATATAATATTTTGTTATAATTTTATACATTTTTATAGAATAGTACAACTATTATTTTATCATGTTGCATATTAACTTTAACTCGATCACAATTAAATTCGTGTATATAGCTGTATTCTAATTCTATATAAATAATGTCTATTTGGTGACAACCTAAATGATTGTAAATGCTCTTACAATCAATAAATCTATTTTAACTCTATATATAACAAAGATGTGAACTATGTATAATATCGATTAATGTTAATCTGCAGATATCTAAGATGCACTCGTTCATTCGCAAGCTTATTAATTACATAATGTACCTGTTTATATAACATGTATTTTATAAAAATTTAAGAAATAATGAAGAACATTTAATCGTTTTAAAAATCACACTAATTCCGCTAAAGAGCAACTACATATATATAGGGACTAATTAAATCATAATTGTTTTTCAATTGTTTCAATACTTGTTAGCATATAAGAATTAAGTTCTATATTTTTTTGCAATTGATCGATAAAGAGCTACAGCAAAACATAAATATTATTCATCACATTATTTTTCTAAGTTTCCTGTCATTTTTGTATTTGTATTTATATACATACAAACAATTTAATCAGGATAGGAGATTAAAAATATTTATATGGTTCAGGATATTGTAGAATTGTTTAAGCCTTGTATAAATCATGTATATTTCATCCGTGAATTGTCTGCTTTATTTTATTATAATCTACAACTAACTATTTTAAAAAACAAAACTAATGTATTCCAAGATATACTTAGACTTTTAATATTTAGAATTTTGAATGTTTATTTTAAAAGAATGAAGAGTCTCGATCTTCATGTACAAAAAAATGGAGATTGGTACAGATTATATATAATAAAACAAATATATCGAATTATTAAAAAAAAATTGAATAAGATTTTTAATATGGCGGAATGTGTCAGAGCTAGGCACATAATAAAATACAATTAATATACAAAATGTTTAGAAAAATAAAACTTAAATAAAAACACTCGCTGTGATAAAATTATCAGCTAATAAAAGCTACAATAATAAAAGCTAAAACCAAATTAAAAATACTAAATTATCTCAAAGTTTTGACTATTATGTATTCTAAGCAAAAATCAAATTAAAACATAATTTGAAATAAGTTTTTAATTTAATTTTCGTCACTTTTTAAATTAGTTTTATATCTTTTAAAAATTACTTGTCACTGAAGAAAACATTTAGTTGAAACGTTTGATAATTTAGTATTTTTCTTTTAAAATTTAATTTGATTTTTATTATAGTTTGTAATAGTAGTTAATTTTATCACATAATATTTTTATTTAATTTTTCTATTATTCTCATATACATTTTGTATTATTTGTATTGTATTTTATTTTAGTATGATGCATATTTTCTACATAACTTTAACAATCATGCAGGGAGAAGTCCAATTTGAAATCTATAATAATCTACTATTTTCGGACTTGATTGAAAGAAAAGTATTTTTATACAATTGAATTTTAAGCAATTTAAATCTTGCCCGTTTGTCAGAATTAATGTAACTTACGAGACACTTTTTTCTTTTACTTTCTTTTCAAATTTTTTTACATAATATTGATTATTTTAAAAATATTATTTTTGTAAAATAAATTCCCCACAAAATTAATCTTTTGTCTATAACCGGTTTTGTATACCACTGTTTGATATATGGATGTTCGTCATTGTTATCTAAAAAATCAATATACTTTAAGTGCGTTGAAATTACTTTTATAAATGAATCCAGAGTTTTCTACAATCAAATTCTTTGACAATTTTACGTTTCTCAAAAATTGCAGTTCTGTAAAACAAATCAAAACTTACAAAATTTTTATGTTTTTATTTCAATTGTATTTTTTCTATACATATATATTCTTGCATCACTAGATTTGCTTTCTTTAGTTTTCAATTCAACCGGAATTGTCGGAATTTGTAGCTACGTTTCTTGTTCTCTGTCTTATAGCTAGCTACACAGGTATTATAAGATATATACAAAGACAATGCACTCCCATATCTCATGAACTGGATAGGACGGTTAAAAACACTGAGTGAAAAGCTAACCGTTCAAAGAAATTCGCTCTCAGAATAAAATTTTTATATGACCGACCCTATTTGACGCTTAATTGAACAGGAAACAGAGACATAAATTATAAATGGACTCCGCCTAGTGACATCTTACTGGAAGTGTCTTAGGCATGTTGTCTATAGGGGATTAGATCTGCAGCGATGAATTTGAAATAAAATCATCGTCAAGAAGTTCCAGTTATTGGGATATATCATGCTCTTTTGTTTTAAGAATATATCATGCGTATTATAAATAAACTTTTGTAATCCTTTTAACTTAAATTAAATGTAACATTCCGTGAAATGTGGGTTTATACTACCTTTCTTTATTTCTATACAATTTTATTATTTGTTGTATTTGCAATTCTTATTAGCTTATGAAAGAATTGTACTGTTCAAAACGAGTATAAGGAGTAGTATAGGTTGAAGTCTAATAATTGTACCAAGTATAAGTTGTAAGGATATGAAAACATTGGACAACTGTTTTTTGGTTGTTTTGGTAATTGAATCATAAAAATGATTCTTTTTAATTGTTTACTGTTTCAGTATATTATTATTCCAATTGGAAGTTAATCACAAAGTAATTATTTATAGTTTCGGATGTCGTTCGCATATTTCCATTTTTTAAAACTATTATCCGTGCATAGTTTGTTCCATAAATTATAAATGTAACAAATCAATAAAATTACATATTAAAACAACTTAAATTTAAACAAATGTTTTACCTTTTTAAATTATAAAGGGCGTGGTAATTATGAATAACAATGCTTTTTTTCAATTTTTTATTCAAACCGTCCCATTTTTCTATGATAAAAAGAAAACTAGTGTGTTACATTTTCTGATATAAAATAAAACATTGATAATAATTACACCATATTAAAGTTTTAAAAAAAAAGCTGTACCGTATAGTTTATTATTTTCACTTAATATAACATGGAATTAGTAATTTGAATGGAATATTAACAATCATTGAATTGAAAGGAATATGGACGTTTAGTTAGTAAAAAATATTATTATAGTACACAAACGAGATTATGAAAAATCGTGACTTCATATATCATAGTTTATAAGATGAAATAGCAAGGTGATCTTACTGAAGAACTTAAAGCTTATTCAAAAACTATATTAAAAGCTGAAATAGTTTTTGAATTAGGTAGGAAAAACGTTTATAAATGTCGTTATTACTTAATTAATGTTTAAATTTATATTATTAAATTTATAAGGTTATTACAGAGTACATAACACGTTTTTTATAATATATATGTTTAAAGTTTAAAGTATAATGTATTACAATAAAATAATTAAATTTAAAATTAGTAGTATGTTAGGGGAATGTCTACCACAAAAAAGAAAAATTTAACTAATAAAGGAGCGGAAAATTTTAACTAGTAAAGGTGGATCATCAATTTGGGAGGACTCGAATTTTCCTCAACTTCCTTAGTTGGTAGGGGTTCTTCGCGAGAGTAGTGAAGTCATCCGAAGGTTGAGAGTGTCCGCATCCATCATGCAACAAGTGGAGTAAGTTTTTGTCCCTTAATTGGATCATGGCGAACTTGGACGATCGTCAAGTTTAAGCTGGCGACGTTATCCGTATTACCATGCTGTCCGATGAATATGCCATTGAGACGAAGTAAAAATTAATATCTTCCAGCGCTCATATCCTTTAACTTCATTTGCTTGCCAGTTCAATTGAAGCTAGTCGAGGTGCGCCCAAACTTGGCCCAGTATATGTAGAAGTTCTCCCTGAAAGTTGGCCGCAAATTTGGTCAAACTGTGAATATCTTTTTCAGAGGTTTTGGAAGTCCTAAAGCCTCCTTCGTGTTGGATAGAAATTTACTGACAGTCAATTTAATTAACGCTTGAGACTCATCCTTGATAGGATCCTTTATATTGGTAAAGACTATACTCATGAGAAGCAGAGTTGAACCTCCGGTGGATTTCACATCAATAAAGTGAAGAAACTTCGCTTGGAACTTAACGCATCGATAAGGACCAACCTTAATATCGGGGATTATCAGTGGAAATGTCGCCTCGACTATGGTATCAGAATAGCGGCCATTGTAGTGAAGAAAGAGACTGGGAGACAAACGTCGCAGAAAACAATGGTAAGAATTGAGGTTGATCGCAATGAGTAGGAGAGACGTCAAACTTGAAAATAAGAATGAAATGAAAATAAATAAATATTACAAGTATTTTAAAACTATTAAAATTTGTGCTTGGTTCTTTATTCTCTAATTTGAAATTTTTGCGTGACTCCTGGTCGATAATTTGAATTAAACACATTTTTAAATGATTTCACAAAATATTACAAGTATTTTTAACTATTGAAAATTTGTGCCCTGATATGATTAATGTGAATTTTTTGTATGACTTCTAAATAAATATAAAATGATTATATTAAAAATATGTATTGCTCATATGTATTGTTATTAAAAATGTAAACAGTAGCAATTCTTGCCATGCAATCCGTCATAGCCGTTTTGTACAAACATCCCCGCCAACTAATACGGAACAAAAGTTATCTGACAAGGTTCAATGAGTTTACTGATCAATAGCTGACATGATACTCAAAAGAATCGTCTCAATGGTTTACGCTCTTGCGCCCACCATCAATAGAGTATATTTACACATCCACAGGCTCATCCCATGCAAGGCCACATCATAAATTAAATAAATTAAAGTATATGTATGCATGGTAAGATTATATTTTAACTTTGCATTGCTATACTGTATCTCATTAGTCAACTAGTTAAAAATGGCAAAATATGCGCAATGTATATTTTCAAAATATATCTAAAAATAGTTAGAATTGATTTAAAATTAGAAAATTAAAAAATATTAAATTTATTTTTACTTTTAAAATTATGAATTTTTAAAATTTGAAATTTTTGAAATTTTGAATTTTGAAAATTTGTTACGAAATTCAAATCGTTAATTATAATACACAGGAAATCAGTTTGAATGAATACACTGGAAATCAGAATTTGTCCCAATAAAAGTTATATATGCAGAAACTGAACAGACGGTGAAGAACAAAAAATACTTGCGGAGTAAGAAAATACTTAAAAAACTGCTGGCGAGGAGACGACCGTCAGACAGTCCGTAAGAAAGAAGAATGAAATGAACAACTCACACACCTATATAAAATAAATTGCAGTTACTCTAATCTCATTGGTCGAAATTTAATATGTAAAGGAGCCGAAATATTTACTATGGAAGTGTGCGGAGAGGGGGGAGGGGTACCACTTTTAGTAGTTATAATTTTCCGCACCTTTACTAGTTAAATTTCACCTTTGTTGGAGTAGACATCCTCTTTGCATACTACTAAAATTAAAAAATTGAAATCGCTCGAAAAAAGCTATTTGTAGGAACTAAGAATTGTATAACCGCTACTTTAATTTAATTGGGTTAGACATTTTTTGTTGACTAAGATACAATTTTTTCTCATCTTGACTAAGTCGCAATAATGTAATATTGTAAAAGGTTAACTATCTTTGTAGCTATGTAGTTATAATTGTCGCTATGATTGTTGAGTGAGAGTTTTGATTATCGAACGATAATAACTTTGATCACTGACCAATTTTCTATACTGGACCGAAATATAATTAAGAAAGATAGTTTTAAAATTAGAATACTATTTGGTTTAGACGATATTTATTCTACTAAGTAGAGATTCTGAAAACTAATCATATGTAGGCTTATAAATTGAGAACTAAAATAATCTACTGATAGTTGTATAAAACAGATCGAAATTCGTTTATTCTATAGTTAAGTACGGCAGCGTAGGGATGTTTATAGTCGGGATCCTAGATGGTTTTAATCAAAATGTTTGGTACAAAAGGTTGGATACTTTTATGAAGTAGTTGTAGTGTGATCCATGGGAGGATCAAATATGTAAGTCTTAAGGTTTAGAAATTGTACATTTGAAACAGAATAAAAATTTTATTTACATTTTCGAATAAATTGATGCATATCATTTTGTTGCGTTTTCAACATATTTCAAGAAAAATTAGATGGATCAGTCAAACTAATCATTTTCTAAAAACATTCGAACATTAGTTCTTAAGTTAAAATAAGCCTAAAATAGTCCTTAGAATAGTACTAATAGTAATAGGTTTCTGGAAAATAATTAGCATGACTTATCCATCTAATTTGGCTTAAAATATGTTAAAAACGCTTAAATGAACAAAATGCCTGCATCAATTTATTCGAAAATATAAATTACATTTTTCTTTTTTTTAAATGTGCATTTTCATGAAAATTGGGTGTAAACCATAGAAATTTCTCCTATTCTTTAATATGGAAAAGCACTAAATTGCTCATAAAAAAGAATGTACAAATTTTGCAACTTAAGACCTACATATTTTATCACCCCATGGATCTTACTACTTGATAAAGTAGTAAACATTTTGATTAAAACACTTTAGGATCCTGGACTATTATATATATGGCGTAATATTATCCAAACAATTTAGAATCAACAATATTTTAATAATCGATAATGGTGCTATTATACTGTGCTACTTTAATGTCAACTAAGACACGGGTAGAATTAAATTTTGCAATACGGATATATAAATATGTAATACATAAAGGTATTTAGAAATGGACTTTTCGAACCTGTTGGATAATTATTCTGTTAAGCGTTTTGTATATTGTGAAATGATACCTTAGTCTTGAAAGTACAACACAATTGAGTGTAAATATATTCTTCACAGCGTGTCAAGGATCCTCTAATATACAGTCGATTTGGAAGAACGTGTAATTATTGATTTTTATGTAATGCATTATCACCTTCTATTTTAAGGGTACTAGCCATGCATGTAATGACTGTCCCTGTTCAGGGTGTATCAGTTGAGATTTTTTGTTGTTTAAATTAATATCGTTTAGCTATGGGCCAGCTATGGGAATATCCTGATTAATCAATTATGTATGAAGGAAATTACTACCTATTTCATGTATTAGATTAAACGAGAACTACATTAATCAGATATATTTAGAAAACGTTGAGGCTTATTTTTAGATGAATTCGCACAAAACATTCAATTTATCTAATATTACATTCGATTGAGGCTACAGAATTAATAATTAAGCTTTCAGTAATATTTATGTAGACATTTAGATTAAATGGCAAACTAATGAATAATTATTCAAAAAATAACAATCCATTTTGAAATGTCAATATATATTTAAAAGATATAAATGTATTTAATAATTTATAACATTTTCAAATTGATCAAACAAATTCTTAAATTGTTTTTACATTTTCCACACAAATGAATTCATGAAAATACATTTACTTAATACTATTTAGTAATTAATTACTATAGTTAATATAGAATAACGATTATTAACTATAAAAGTTTAATATTTGAATAATCATTGTTTCTTTCGCTTTAAGCTAGAGATTCCATACACTTTAACAAAACTCTAGTAAATTCGTATATAATTATTTTATTGGATAATTATTCTATCAGTATTTTATTGATCGGCTAATAGCCACATTTCTTAGAAATTTTGCAACACATAGTACTTCTATAGCTACTCCGACTTATGAAAAGTATTCAACGCACACAACCTCATTTTGAAGCTAATATAAAACCACACACAGTATGCATTCAAGATTAGCAGATGTCAGAACATATATCATAGGGTATGTATTACATCACATGTAGATATAACTATCGGTATACAGACAAAGTTCCTTTTGTTTTTCTTTACGTCCAATTTGAGGTCACTGAATTTTTTCTGGCTAATTCGATTGTTTTTGTGTCGATCAGGATTAACTTTCTGCTAATCATATCTAATGTTTACATAGTACAAATTACTATTAGACACATTATCGACTTGAGACCAATCGATTTTCTGACGATATTAGTACGTATTATTAAAAGTCAACAATAAACACATTGTTATTAATAATTTTTTAATAAACAATGAATAAGAAGAATCGTGTGTGTTTGATATATGTTGAATTCAGTCATAATTAACCTACATTTTTTGTTGCATAAAAAGTATGTCATAATATACTTAATCTTGTAATTTTATTCGTCAATTTTGGTTTTGTTATTATCGCAAAACTCATAAAAAAGGAATAAAATATTGTGGTCCATGTCAGAAAGAAATTTTTTTTTGTTTATTAAAGTTTTCTTTGAATGTGGTAAACTTAAAATGTATACAATTATCTATTAACAATTCAGATATATTTCTTATATATCTTATAACACTGTATATTTCTTATTGTATAATGTTTATGTGCTTCTAAACTCGATTTTGACGTTTCACATAACTTCTAATATCAAATAAACATCATAGCATTAAAGTACATAATATAGATTAAAGGCTGAATTTCTAGTTCTTGCAAATAGAGCTTGCAGGAAGAAGTGGGTTTATCTAAATCGTTTCCAAATCCATTATTGTATGATTTATATTTTACTCGGAACATTTTACATTGAGATATTTTTGAATTAAGTTTGACAAGTTTCATTTATTCAACGGTTCCACAACCTTTCGATTTTTTTCCCTCGACTTATGATTTATTTTTACTGACAAGTTTTGCCCAAACAAGACGTCAGTGTTTAAGCTCTTAATGTTATATACGCAGTATGGACGATAGAAATAAGCTGAGATTGAGGTTTTTAGAACTAATTTTTTTCGATTTCTGTTTACTGAAATGTTAAGTTTAATTTACTATACCCTGGTTTGTATTTTCTAGAGAAAGGGTGTTGACATCCTTCTAATTTGTTGGAAGTATTTAATACAAATTCAGAGTAATCATGACTATTGTTAATTATATTTTTATGAATTGTAATGGTTAGAAAATACATGTACAATTTGTTTTATTTTCTCTGTTGAACTATTAATTTATAATTAATTTGTTCTAAAATGCATAACACAGGATTATACAACTAACAAGCTGAATAACTTATATATTTTATAAACAAAAAAGTTACACAAAACATTTGTAGAATACGTATATTACAAGCACACTAATTAAGATATAAATAAATCTTTGAGAACATTTCTCAATTAAATATAATATAGGAATATTTATATAATTAGAATATAACTAGACGATGTTAAAATAATACCTCTGGCTAAACGCAGGAACATCTCTTTACACTTAAAATTTGAGGCGCATCACTGTAACGAAGAAGATTAATTGCATAATATTGCATATATTTATTTTACTTCCTGAAACTATTTATTTCTTGAAATATTTACTGAATATATAATGATTGAAGAGATCTTGAATAGCTTTTTAATGCAGAACTGTTTTATCAAGCGATGTAGTTTATTTATACACTTTTATTAGCAGTTTAAAATTAATCAAATAATATTAAAATATTTCGAATAAAACATTTACATTTATAATTAAAATTAATGTTAACTTATAATTCGATCGAAAGGGAAACATATCAGCTCTCAAATCGATATAAGTTTATTCAAAATTCGCAAAAATAAAATTATTTTAATGAGAAACGTATAGTAATGATTAACTAAAACAGTAAACATTTATCTGTTTTTGTTGTTGTTGTGTTGTTGCAGAAGTCCTTGTTAATATTTTACTACATTTAATTTAGTTCATTTTTTCACAACTCCGAATATTAAGAATACTTCAAAATCGATAAATAGTGTATCGACCATTTTCGATAGATGATAAAGTATTTTATTTCTTCCTGCTTTTAAATATTGGATGAGAATTAATGCTAAACTGACAAGGTGTTTTATCTACTTAAGTAAAAAAAAAATACTTTAGGGAGAGCTCCTATTTCCTATAAGCTTTGTTTTGCTCTAACCTATCCAGCAACTATATCATATTTCAGGAAAATAGTTGCTTCTATTATAGACTATTGGATACAATTTTAAATACTAAATTCGATATTCGCATTCAACAATATTTTTTGTTTGAAATTGTTTTCAATAAATATTTATTTGTATTTTCATATTTTTAAATTGTTTAATATCTAAAGATATTTATATAAATATTTACCAAAGAACTATTTGATTGGTTCGTCTTTTTTAAGTAAATTTTTTATTTTTGATGTGACTTTATCCCTTTCTTTACTATCGTCACAGGAGGGGGGTTATGAAAGGGCGCTGTCTGGAAAAAGAACTCTAATCAAAAGGGAGAGTTAAATTTAAAAGTTAAAAACATATTTTAACTAAATATTGTATACCAATTATAATTTTCTTCTTATTTACTTCTAGACTGATCATATTTCACACAAAAATATATAATATATTCTGCATAATTCTTCTGACGAATGATCCGATAAATTTTTTTTAAATGTGTCTAAATGAAACTATTATGGAACACGATTTATTAATGTACCTTCTCAGTACTGTCTTTTGCTGTGGTGTCAATCAATAATACAACTACCAAGTTTAATTCTACGCATATGACAATCTTGGTGAAAACACTAAAGTTATAGCTTTATCGAAACGCACAAGCTCAAGATTTATTAATGGAATAGTTTTTATAGTTCTAAATTTAAGTTTTAATGATTTTTATCTTGATTAAATTTCATTAAAACTTTTCTGTCCAATATATTGTTTATCGATTGCTTCTATTGGATTTATAAATTATTGATTAATAGGTAAACATTTAGGATATCTGTTTAAACAAGCATTATTTGAATCATAATTGTTTTTACAAATGTTCTGGTAAATTAGTATTACAAAAGATTCTATCCATTTTTATATGTTATATTTATTTTATTTACAATTAAACAAACAAATTAAATAATTAAATATCAATTTTTGGAGCTATGCTTAGATTTGTAATTTAAAAATTATTTTTATTTGTTTTAAATATTAAAATAGGTAAAAATCTGACTGATATAATTCCATTTTTTTGTAAACAAACTTATTTATAATTACTAAATACCTATTGTTCAGACATATAAGACAAAGCTGTATCTAACACCAATAAACTACATTATAGCAAACTCTAAAAAGACATTATTCTGTGTATTCTCCTTTTCATGCATATTATCTTGACTTAAAGTTCAACTTAAAGTTGATTGTATATGTCATATTTGGCAGGATATCGATTATTTACGCACTTTACATTTGTGGATGAATGTTAAAAAGATACACGTTATTCACACATCATCTTCCTGTATCAGTAATAACTCTCTGTACGGTTTCAGTTTCGTAGGTAGCTATTTTCCCCCTTTCAATGTTTGTACATTTTTAGAATAACAATGAGACGTGAGAACTATATTCAAAATGACAACTGGAATAGTTTACTATAACTATAGAATAATTTGATTTGTTGTAAATTTTTCTTCGAAAATTGAATTTCGCCATTTTTTAGTTTTTTAAGTACAACTATGAAAACAAGTTAAAATATTTGTAAGTAGTATCTCATAAATATGCAAGCATTATCACACACATTATATTTAATGGAAATTACTCTCTATAAATAATAAACAAAACTAAAATAAAATAAAAAGCCAAAAACTGGACGAGTTGAACAAATAGCTATGTGCCATATGTCTGCAGCTTCGCTGTCACAAATTCTTAATATCACTCTACTTCACGTACAAGAGACAATGTTCGGACGAGTAACCCTACCCGGAGGTTAATGCCATTTTGACTCGGTGACAGTAATGTGTCTAGAAGGAATATTTGCAATCCTGCTGCGACAGTGTACTTGAGTTGATAAACGACAGCAAACATCATTTTTAGATAGGAGCTGAAATACGTAGATGTTGCGCCTCGAATATATATCACACTTAGTTGGTCGTCTCCCCTCCTCGTTCACAACTAAATGACCATTTCAACCCAATTGCTAAACTAAAAGGAGTACTAAAAATCGATAACGATAATTTTCTCAATGTTGTAAGCTTTGTACGATTAGCATGACTCGATTTTACTCACTAACAAATTCAGAGATTGTTTAAATTGGTTTCATATTTATATGTATGAATCAGTATCTTTAAATTGTAAAATATATACCAACTATTTAGATCATAATTTATATAATTCTTTATCTTAAGATATGTTTAGTGAAATAATGTTACTATTTAATTTAATTCCAAAAATTGTTAATTAACAATATGAAATCTACTTGTAGGAATATATTTGAAGTACCTAAATATTAATTATTAGGGAATAAGGTTACTATAGTATGCCTAACGTAGAAAAATGCCATTTTTCCAGATGTGGAAATTATTGCCGAGACACATTGCATTTATATGAAATGTATTTAATGTACTTTTAGAATGAATATGTCACGCAATTTTTTTAATAATCATTATTATGTCAACAAAATATTCATATTTTTATTTTCTTAATACCCAAATATGTCAGTAATACACAACAGTAGCCTACGGTTCAAAACTTGCCTCTCCCTTCCTCCACCCCCCTCCACGATTGTAGAAAAGAAAAGTTTCCTTCAGGGTATTATTGTCTTCGCAGATTTTTAATGTAATGTTTGATTTAAATTCATAACCAGACACACTACACCTATTTACTCTATAATATAAAATATTAAAAATACAACGAAAAGTAATAAATTTATTCATTTTATGATGGAAGAACGTGATGTTTTTCTGTAGAAGATAAAATTGATTTTTTAATTAAATTCAAAATGGAAGACATTACAAAATGGATGGAACTTTTTCTTTGTTAGATAAAAAATCTCTTTTGTAATTAAAATGAAGGATTTAGATAATTTATAATAATAAAATCATTTCAACAATTTTTTTGTGAAATTAAATATAGTTCCGTGATATTGTAATTTGATCTTCGATAGCTTTTTGCAGTATATTGTTTAAACTATTATTGAAATGTTCTATTTTAACGAAATATAAAATATTTTGTTTTAATACATAAAATATTTTACTAGATATATATATTAAATAGTATAATTTTTCTATATCTGAAATTTAATAAATGTTCAATATTTTATAAGTGTTTGTGTATAAGATAATCTTTAGATTTTAGGGTGTATCTTAAAATCCCAGGTATTAAAGCCATGACATGATTAAGTATAGATAATGATATACACTAGAATTCATAGATTACACCATTTAACTCATATCATTTTCGGGTAATGATTTGAACAAATATCGCATAATATTTAATTATGATTTTTTTAAATATATATCTAATCAAAACATATATATCTACATTTCATTCAAATAAGTCTTGGAAATAATTTGTACAAATCTTTCAATTTAATTTTCTTTCCAAATAACTCCCGGAAACAACTAAGATAATATGAGTTAATAGAAAAGTGAACACTCAATATCTTGACTGTGTGTATGTATTCAAAGTAAACGTCAACATTTACATGAAATAGTTATATGCATATTTAAATAACAAATTTTAAATATTTGTTATTTAATTTATTCATATGTATTATTTGAAAATTATCGATTTCACATATTTCAGATTAAAATTTAAAATTATTATTATGATTAAATATTTGAAATATTTCAATTTAAGTTTTGTTTATACGTTGTAATATTTCTATATCTAGGGATATATTTATAGATTGTTGTCCAATGTTCAATTAGTGGATAAAAGTGAAATCGGTGAGTCAATCTGACACCCCTTTCATCAATACCGATAGTAATATTCGATGGTCGAATAAAAGGGATAAATCCAAAGGGAATTAAATTAGGACGAGATAAAACTCGCTTGAACTTGAATTTGAACTTGAGATCGTCTTAATAAAGTCTGCCTTTCACAAAATCGGTGATAATCATTTATAGTAGTCTAACATTTGTTATGTATTTGAAAATGTTATTTCCATTTTTTGTACTCGTCTCGATATGATTTCTTTTTTATCCAACGCCATTTTTATGAAAACTCGCTTGTAAATTTCGAGATAAAACAGCATGAACTGCTTTTAATACATAATCATCATCTCGAGCGCAAGGAAATACTATCTTTGGCTAATTGATTTTTCAGGGTATTCGATTTTCCCAAAAAATAATTTATCTAACATCATTTACATGAGGTGAATTAAGGTTACCAGTGGAATTAGGTTACTAAAATATAATTAGTAGACTATTTGAAGTAATTTTTCAATTTTACAAATCTGCATAGTCCATTTTAAGTAAGTACAGAAATAGTTGATCAATTTTAGTATATATACGAAAATGGGTTGTTTTATTGAATTTAACAAATATTTTAAGATGTAATGCTTTATTGAAAATTATAATCTATATATTTTAATTGTACTTTTTTGGATCTCATTGTGTTTTTTCTTACTTGGAGATTTACACACAAACTTAATAAAAAAGGCAACTTGAAATATCGCAAATTGCCGAAGAATATTACTATATTACCTATTCGATCAAACAAGAATTTGTCAGAAAAGTTGTTTCTATAATGGTATAATAACCAAGATTAAAGAATAACCCTGAATCCTTAGATTCAGTGGGTTCCATTATTGTGATTACTAAGCCTGAAGGATGTCCTGTTAAAGCTGAATTCAATTAGTTAAGGTCCTTCCAATATTCACAAGTTTGTGATTGCTGCTATGTATGCTGTAAATTCAGTATGACGCTAATTTGTCAAGCCGACATACCATAAATCGATCAATTGTCTGAATTTGGAGTTTTATAACTGACAGTTGTAGAGTTTTAATCTACTCAGCGTTAACTTCTGGAATGATGGAACAAAATTTTGTTATTATTCAATGATAAGATTATGGTTGGAAAATTTATTATTTATCCCCTGGGTAACTAAGTAGCAATTTTTATAACTGTTGTATCATCTAATTTTTTAAAAAAGATTTTGACGTAATGGTCAAATCGTTTATTAAAAATGTTTACAAAATTTACAATTTATTGAGAGAAATTTTCTTCCGTAAAATACGCGTTAAAATGTTGACTGTCAATTACATTGAATTAATCGAATTTATCGCTTGACGTCTTAATTCATTTATTTACAATTATGTTGCCATAGGATTGGTAGAATTGAATTTTATTTATTAAATTAATTGTCAGTATAGGCAGACTAAAACCATTCCATTCATTTCAGAATTATCCATTTTTTATTCAAAAAAGTATGTAGGCATAAATGAAAGAACACTTCCAACACATTTTAATAATCTTTTGTGTTTTTATTAAAATTGTCAAAGTATATTTCAAAAGGACAATTTTTAGTTGTAGCCAATTATATATCTTGTTAGATTCTACGCATTTTATAAAAAATTGTTTCATTTTTGTTGAATACTCTTTCAAAAAAAATTTAATTGATTCTTTTTATATTTCAGAATAATTATCTTCTATTTGATCTTTTCAATATTTCTTGAAGTTGTTAACACACAGATTAATTAGCTTCGGTTTTATTTAACAACAGTTTAGCGCTCCTACAAAATATTTAAATAGATTCTTTTTTTGCAAAAATTCCAATTCATAAAATAGTTCAGTTTTTCTTCAATTCAATTTTTTTGGATGTAAAATATCTATATAAAGAGGAATTCTATATCATTTTAATATAGAATTATAACAGTTTTATTATGGGGTTTTATTTTACATACGTATATTAATTTGAATAGTTAATTGTAAATGTCTTTCAGCTCTTAAGAATTTAACATCTTCATAAAAGTTATTATATATAATAATAAGTGTTCTTTAAATAAATTTATAATAAACTGAATTACTATCGATTCAGTTATGTAAAATCTATCTTTTTGAATACTTTTAATTGTTATTTAACATACTATAGGAAACCATTGGGTTATCATATGGGTAATTGTCATATATTTTGAAAAACTTTTACTATGAAATTTTATTTTGGATTAAATATTTCAAATATATTTGCTATAAATTATGATAAACTAGAATTATATTTGTATTATATATTTGAATTACATTTGTAAAGTATAGTCTAACTTTAAAAAGTTCAATATTAGTAAATCTTTTTGGAATACGAGGATGTAAATCAGCAGTTTAAAATAAAACATATTTTTTTAAATTTTGATCATATAATTTTAAGAAATAACAATTATATAAACATAATATTAGATACAATTATGATGCAATGTTTTGTTTTAACATTGTCACCTTTACCTGATACAATCTTTGTACTCGCTGTTATTTATATTTCTTTTTTGTTATATCGTTAATTGCTTAATATAGTGCTTGTATAATTCAACTTTATACTATATGGTTTCCATTTTATATCCATTAATCAACAATAAATATTCACGTAACTGTATAAATGTGTTAGAAACAAGTTATTACTCAATTTATTTTTCAATTATTGTTTGTTTACATAGCATTCCAAATACCAAACAGCAGAGGACAAAAATAGATACGTCCCTAAAGACCGAACTTATATTATAGCAATAATATTGTTGTTATGCCATTAAATTTTATCATTACCGTTTTGACTGTAGAATATTTTCCCTACTTACGTATAATTCACATATAATGTTCATACCAACAGAAGTAATAAGCAATCATCCTGTCATCCTATAATCAATTATTTACATTCGTCCAAGCATTTCTTTCTTCGCCTCTATATTGAGAGCTATATGGAAAAAAATAGATAAATTGGATGCTCTCAAAAGCGCGATATCCTTCCAAAATTTCTGAAAAATAGCAGTACTTGTTCAAATATTGAATCAATGTACAGCAGGGGGCGTTCACTTCTTTTTAAAACTCTCAACTAATCAATAATCCTTAAAAATGATTACCTCTTGTTTAGTTAAGGCAAACTCTTGAAAAAATTATATTAAGGCTTGCTTTGTGTTGTCCTGTTTGTTTAATATTTAGATGTTTCTTTATGCATTACAATTTTATTTTTTTGCTGTTATAAGATTGGTTGCCTAAAATTTTGCTTTTTTTCTATTTATGCTGTCCTTAAATTTAAGTTAAACCTTTATTTTCATTGGGTGTAATTGCTTCATTTTCTTTGATGGGAGATCTATACCATTTATGGAAATTTCCTTTTATAAACTCTTATAAAAATACAGCTGTCCAAAATATTTTTTGCGGAAAACAAGGGATTTAAGAATAAATTCACAATTCTAATTGGTTCCATATGTTTTAAGTTATTCATTAAACGGCTTATAGATCATATAGAATTATTGAAGTGCTTTCTCTTTGAATAATTAATTATATTACTTTTGCATAGAGTTTGTACTCTTGCGACAATATAGTTCCATTCGTAAATATTAATCTAACGACTCTACTGAAAGCAGATAACTTAATTACAATACTGAACCGAACAGTCAGATAGTACTTGCTTGTAAAAAACTGTTAAGGGCTTCAGGTATATACTTATAATCTCCCAGACTTACCCTATTCGTAAAAAAATACAAAAGATACTTTTAGTTTCGCTCAAAATTCTAGTAAATTTATGGATCATTGTGTGTTGCTGTATCGTCGTGTACCTTATGACCAGATGAGTTGTCGAGAAAAATGCTTCATTGTGTGATTATTGTAAGATGGATCAGAATATTGCGTGTCCAGTGATATTTCAGGAAACGAGTCAATGAAGTTTTTCTCAACAATGTTCTTTAACCTGCTATTTAATATAATATAAATTTTGTAGCCAGATTATTTTATAACATTTTTAGAATGATTTTTGTATCATTTATTTTGAGAAGTCCTTTACTCAAAGTCTAATTTACTCAATATTCTATAGACAATTATTATTAAACTTTATCAACATATAATATTAGAAGACGTATAACATATATTTTTTAAGGTGTTTTTTATTATTCTTTCGCTAAAAAATAACTACCGTCCCCATGATGCGTTTTAGGAGGAAATAAATTATTGATGCTTACTCAGACATGCCGGTTTTCCTTAACCTTAACTATTGTTCCCTGGATTGGATTATGTTCAATTATTATTATATTGTTAGCTTTTATAAAATCAATATTCACTTCAAAGGGTTTTATTTCAAATTCTGCAGATATTTATAATACCTAAAACCATAACAAAACTTATATATTGGCTAAAAACCCTTTGACTATAGACGTTTATAGCGACACAACATTTGTGTTATCTATAAATTATATGCGATACAAATATTGACATTTTCAAGATGATTCGATAAATGTACAAATTGCAATTGAAAACAAATCATTACTCAAGATTTTCTCCTTCTTTTGTCAGTTTATTCTGTCAGTTGTTCTAGCAAGAGTTGTATGAATAGTGAATGCATCTTTCACTTGATTGACACATTCATTGTTTCTTTGCGTGCCTGCAATTTTCACATTGCTTCACTATTCCAGTACGTTCTGGTTGTTTCTTCTCTACCCCCCCTGAACTTTACACAAATTCAAGAATATCTATGATTAATTATTCTCGTAAATAATACAGAAGCGTTGTCAGTTGACTTTGAAGTCTTTTTCCATCTGTAGTAATTTAAAACAGGTCAGTCCAGGGCGTTCTGCTTGTCGATATTTAATCAATATTAGGCCAATATTTGTTTAAATTTACAGGCACTAATCAATGCTTAATAGAGAAAGCGGGCTATTAATGAAGAAAACGCGGGTATTGAATATTTAACTCAATATTGATTTAATAATATTAATACATTTATTTTTTTTTAGGCAAATAATTTGTATTTACGGGCGGCGTCCCTAAAATAGCAAATTATTTGCCTTCAAAATTAATGTATTAATGAATATTGAGTCAAATTGTAGAGACAAGATATACATACATGGGTAACCTGTGCTTTTTTCTGATAGAAACATTATAAAATGAATCATTTAGTTTTGATATTTTGATAATTTTCATAGTTGGTACACAGTCAAATGATAAAACAGAAAGTCTTGAATTTCGCCAAATCAACACGGCATCCTCAGGAGACTAGGATGACCATTATATCATGCATTAATTTAAATTTCTTTACTTTAATAACGTTAATATTGAGTTTTGTCAAAATTGCATAATGTTTTGGAGATATAGAGATAATATATTCTTTTTTCATATATATCCTTTTGATAATTTATTTTTATATATTGATATTGAATTTTTCATTTACAAGGTATTAATATGTCGATCTATGTACTTTTGATTCATATTGACTCTAAGTTTTTATAATAATTTTATCCTTGATTTTATGCCTCAAGGTATTATTCCTCCATTAAAGTATTATAACCCATTATAACAAACATGCTCTCCCCTAATCTACCATTTCTGTCTCTAGTTAAAAAACCCTGTAGACTTTTACAATTGAGAAGAGATATTTGAATAAATTCTTATCCGATTGATTGTACAGAAACTGTCTTATATGATAACATGTTGACAGGATGATCTATTTAGCCACTAGCTCTCAGAAATTCCTCAAAACGGGAGAAAGACATTTTATCTGCTTTGTGCCTACTTCCATCGCCTGTCCTCCATATAAAAAATATAATCAAGTCAATATTCGCATTATTGAGTAAATAAATTTTGTCGACATGGCGACCACCACTTTTAAATTGATTCTTCAATATTCTGTTTTCAACTGTTTTTTTTAGAGTTTGGCGAGTTATATACTGGGTAATATATTTATCAATGTTTGCCTTGAAAAAATGTCATGCAAAGAAAATAATTTAATTTCAATTATTACCATTTTATGACTTGATTGTCACATTTTGAAGACATGTTTATTTAAAATTCACACTTAATGAACAAAACGAATTTGAAAAGCTTAAAGCGAATGTATAGATTAACTATAATGCAGTTATGCTATAAAATATTTACATATTAATTTACCTACATATTCCAATAGTCTCTTTTGCAGGTGTCTTTTAAAATTGTACATTTTCCTAAATATTCTCATATAACTATTAAACAATGGTTTCCGTTATTCTTAAAATTGTATATTCCTCTGCAAAAATTAATTTGATTTAACACATACCATTTTATACGAAAGTTATACCACAACTCAATATTCTTCTTCTTAACAATAATTCGACCATATTGCCAACCTTCATTTTGCAAACCATAATTCGACCATATTGCCAACCTTCATTTTCCAAACCATAATTCGACCATATTGCCAACCTTCATTTTGCAAACCATAATTCGACCATATTGCCAACCTTCATTTTGCAAACCATAATTCGACCATATTGCCAACCTTCATTTTGCAAACCATAATTCGACCATATTGCCAACCTTAATTTTGCAAACCATAATTTCACAATATTGTCATCTATGTTTGGATTATGTCACCAATCTTAACTATAGATTCTTACTATAATTTAAGTAAAGTATAGAACACACTCACCCATTTGTCTTATGAAACATTAATTTTATAATATTTCCACCACTTTCAGCATCTCTGAGAACCACCAAACCGACTTCCCTACCTTCATCCGGACCCGTCCTCAAGCAGCAGACGTGGCGGTGGCTGTAGTCAGCCTCCTCAAGAGCTTCAACTGGACCAAGATCGCCTACATCACCACCGATGACAACGAGTACAAGTTCATGATCAACAAAATCCGAGAAGAGATGCGTGTCCATGGGATCAAAGTGTTGCACAGCATCAGCTACAGTCACCCCTACTTGCATCGACTGTCGAGGAATACCTTCATGGATATTGTTGAGAACACGTATAAGACGGCGAGGATCTATGTTATAGTGGGGGAGTCCTATGAACCGGTTGGATTGCTCAAGAATTTGGAGCGAAGAGGACTATTGGACACAGGTGAGGATTTGAAAAAAATTGATTTTAAATTTGAAATAGGCAATCAATCGATCGATCGATTCATAATTATAGATATTTTTAAAATAGAATATTGCAACATCCTAAAAATGTACAATCGATATATTATCAAAGTAAAATCTTCAAATGTGTCCAATTAGTTAATTGGTTAATATATCAGCTGCCATTGTATAGTTAGTTAATTCATTTTTATGCGAATTCTGAATGACTTCAAGGTGCTAATGGAGTGAACGTTAATTTCAAGAATGGATATAAAGAAATATTTAAAGAAATTTAACATTCTTGTTCATCATATCAACCTGATCCCCTAAAGACAAGTAATCCAACTGCTAATTAGTAAAATGTTAGGTCTAATGACGGAATTAAATCGTTTAATGTAGCATTATATTTCAAATTAAATCTTTTTATTTAACAAATATTTACAAATGTTCAAAAGGATTATGATCACTGTCTTCAATTCAATAATGAATTCTCCGGAATATCAACAAAACTGCCAAATACCACTGATACCATGTTAGATGTCTCACTGAAGAAAATAATGTTTTATTTTTTGAAAATATAATGGCGTTGGTTAGCATTAAAAATAATTTAATTTATTTTAAAATATATGCAATTCTATTCTACAATATCTTTTTTCATAATATTGTTAGAAGTGTAGGATGTATTTAATTAAAAGGAATTAGCATGTGACGATGAAATTTTCCAATATTGTTTGCATAAAGTAGGCACATTTAAAAAAAATCTTAAATCTTAAAACTGTGATGTAGAAAGAGCTGTGATTTGAAATAAAATAACTAATTTTATTTTCCCAGATCTCCATATTGTTAAAACAACAAGTGAAGGATAATTTAATGGAACCGTGTTAATTCTTTCTGCCTCACCGGAAGTATTAAAGACATACTGCAGGTCGTTATCCAAATATCCTAAGTTTTCTTTTCGCGTTAATTTTACTCACTTTTTTGATAATAAATGCTGATCGTAACATGTCTACTTAACATTATTACTATAATAGCCGTGTCTAGAATTAACTAAAACATCCAATAAAAGCTTAAAATGTGTTATTTTATATTTTTTGTATATTTCTTAAAATTGTATTTTTTATGTTAACTGTTGTTGATCAATTTCTTGTTTTCAATAACAAATTATAAAATGTTTGCTTCTCATTAATTTAATATTTACGTTGGTGTTTAAGATGTAAAAAAAGTAGACACGTTAATGTTTTTAAAAGGCAATATTTTAATATCGGTTTAATTAGATTTGTTTGCGTAAACATTTATAGTTATTATTATTTGAGACTAAACATTATATAGAAACTATAAATTAGTCGGGGTTTTCTCTCTTTTAGATCTAGCCCATCTTTATGATTGTTAAACGCTTTGTTCTTCATTAAACGAAAGTAAACTAGAATTTATTTAAAATCGCACCCCACAGAGCCGCGTGTCTGATGTTTGTTTTAGAAAATGTAAACTAAATCTACACAAAGAAATGACGGTTTTGAGGGTACAGTGTCATAGCGGTTTTTCTTGGAAATTTTATATCGGACGTTGTGAGGATATTTAGGTGCTAGTGGTACGGTGAATTATAATAAAATAAGTGATGCTGTACACATAATCAAAACTTTATCGATTATGACTTTATTTGAAAGCAATAAATTACAGTTTCATCTACTCACTTAAATTTAGAAATATACGTTAATTAAATATTTTATTGATTGATATTTATTAACGGTTTTAAATTTGCAATTAATATACGGTAGAATTAATCATTTGCCATTTTAAGGAAGAATCTAAGATTGCTTTTAAAGGAAATATGTAAGAATAATTAAATTGTCACTTTTTTCACATGTTGGATTAAATAATGTTAAACAAGTCAAACTGTCAAGTTAAACTGTATAGAATTTAATTTTTTAGATATCAAAAGATATATTATGTATTTGTAAGTTAAGCTTTGTTGAAAACCATGAAGGAAATATTCAATTAATTACAATTACAATTTCAATTAGATACAATTAGATATTTATAATAATATCACAGTTCAGAATTATTTTTTATTTTTATTCTTAATTAGCTATGTTTATGAATATAATATTCCATAATTGTCACATGTCTTTCTAACCATTTGATATGCTATCATGAGACAATGTTATATATTGCATTTCATCTAAGAATGCGGTTTACTTGATATCAGAATAATATAAAACATAGTTGCTAGCCTGTGAGTAGAAATAGTGTCTGTATATTCAACCTTTTGTATATGATATAGTTCCACTCAACTAGTATATAGTAGCACAAACGTGTTTCTTATTTTAGCCACACGGAATTTGATAATGCAAACTATCAAATTTCACTTTCCATCTAAACACTATTCCGTGTCTAACATTTCATAAAAAGTATGTAGCAAGTTGCAAAATGATTTTTTAAACAAAAGTCATTTCCGGCAAAGTCATTAAAGAAAAAACGTTTTTTCTTCAGTAGATCAAATAGTAGCTTCAGGTGTAATTAATTTCAATACATTTATTTTCTCCCAAAATTACAAATTTCCGTTCTATTTTTCTTTTAATACTCCTATAATATTTCTGTAGTTTGTTTTCTATAAGGGAGCATAAGTTATACTCCAAAATATACCTATCTGAAAATCCACCATTATAGATGCGATAAACAGCCGTCAATTAAAATGGATAATAATTATTTAGTATCGTTGAGACTAGCAATTCTTGATAACTAATCGAAGTCAAAACTTCAAACTTAAACGACATTAAAGAGAGAAAAAGTTTTTGTTTAATTATTTATTAATTGTTTACAGTTTATCCAGCAATTGAATGTCCTAAAAATGCAATTAATCTCCAACTGGTTCATTTCTGTTTCAGAAACCAAAAATATTCCAAATTTACCGTAAACCCGGTTCCGGTATTTGCTCTTTCTCAGTCAAAATAGTTTGAAAATTGAGTTTTATTAACCCTGCATCTTGGTATATCTATTTTTGGTTATTATGCTTAATATTTAACGCTTTTTATTAAAGTATTTTATGGAAAACCATCGTGTATTATATATATATATCTAAGTATAATATACAAAATTCAACGAAATAGGATTCCACTTAAATGATTTTATAATTGAATTTTTATTGCGTGCTTTTTTACTTAATGTGTTACGATTTTCTATCAAAAATCAAATTTGGATAAACGTTTTATTCATATATTATGCCAATCATATTGCAATTATAATAATTAAAAGATTAATTTAATGTTTGACTGCTCCTATTTTGTTACTTTGAAAATAATAATTTGTCAAAATTATTAAAATATTTTATTCAAATATATGAACAGAAACCTTTTTTCGATTAAGCTATAGAGACTGATAATTTTTGTATTCAGGCGTAAACATAAGGCCATTTTGCTTTTTCTAAAAGATCGTTACTGCATCATAGATTTAAAATTAAATGAACTAATTGTAGTACAATTTTTATAGCATTAAAATTGAATAATAGTTTGTTACTTTTCAAATAAATATAATCTTAGTTTTTTTTAAGATTAACTTGAATTCCTTTTAATATAATTATTTAAATTTGTTTTGGCCCTTCGAGACGAGTGTGAATTAATTATCGGTTATTTATCCAGTGAACTTCCATGAAAAGGATTAAGGAAACAGTAGGTTACAATTTGATAAGCTTATATTTTCATTTAATTAATTTAGCAATCCATTTTTATTAATTTTGTTACGGGTCGATAAACTGCTTTCTGTTTAAAATCAGGGACTTATTTTAATGTTTTCTCTGGGTGACTTTAATTAAATAGAATAACTTTTAATTTATGTTGAATAACAGCTACTGCAAAATATTCAACAAAAATACCGCCGAAGTAATCAAAAAGAGTAATGAAAACACGGGAAAGATCACTGTAACACTACTTCATATAACTGCTTCAAACATTTTAATTAAGTAGGAAAATATTATTTAAAAAATATATCTTTGGAAATATCTTATAAATATTAAAGTAATAATTATAATACTTGCTGTAAATATCAATGCAAAATAAAATATGATATAAAAATAGTGCAATTTTAAATTTTGCAACAAACGTATAGTCAGCACATATTTACATCGAATCTTTTTAAAATACAAATTTAGATTTTAATTGTATCCTTGAGGAATTAAATTTACAACTTTTTAATTGATTGATTGTTTATAATTAATCGTTTTACGCAACCTGAACTCTTGTACACATTTCAAAGTTGTGAGTTCAAATAAAATTGAATGGCAGAAAGCTATATGTTTCGGTTGAAGACAATTTTACAGTAGTGGAGCATCTATATTTATCATGAGTTCAACTTAAAAACATTGGAGCGTGACTTTTTAATAATTTTTGTTAGTTCAAAAGAATATTTAAGATATACAACGTGATTATTGTTAACATTATCTTTTTGTTTTGTTCTATTTTCAACAAATCGAACAACTGATTCTACAAGTTAAGAATTACAGAAAAAATTATCTGAATCTTTTCTTAATTATTTTGTTATTTTGATAATATTATATTTTGATGATTTGTCTGGAAAAGCTCTCTTGAAATTTTGATAATTACATACAAAGTATTTAGAAGAATAATTTCCACTTATATAATCATAAGCACAACTGAACAGATTTTCTATAAAATATGAAATTTAATTGCACGGTTGACATTGTAATTTAGTAATGATGATTATACGAAGCAGTGAAATGGTCTGCAATTAAAGTTGGTAAATTATCTGTCATGATTAATTAGAAATGTTAATTCTCATACATCTATTCATCCTCTTATCATTAATTTTTTAACGACTGAAATGTTTTGGGTAAAATAACTAAATTATTCAAAAATAAAAAAGTTACTTATTTTCAAAGACTATCATTTTTACAGATTAAATTGAATGTTTAATGCTCCAAAATTATTTTAATAATATATATGGATCTCTACCTTTTATTAAAAACAAATTAGCAGAATTTACTGTCAAATATATCCCAATATTGTATTTTTTGGTTTATTTATTTATTGACTGATTCTTACATTGTCCAGGTCACTACTTTGTTGTGGCCATCGATAAACGCTACTACGAAGACCCCTATAAGTATGTGACCACATCTTGGGCCGGGGATAATAGTGCAGACCACGTTAAGACCAATGCCTACCGGGCCTACATTCACATCACTCATCACGGCCCACAACCTGAGTCGGCCAATTTGTTGCGTCTCAATAATCAATACTTAGACATGGCGCCGTTCTGGTTCAATATATCGATCTCTGGAAGTCAAACTTGTAAGTTCTTATATCTCGTTAATTGTTGGTTAAATAAACAAAACTGCACATTTATTTAGCAGTTGTTTTTTGTTCCACTGTTTAAGTTTAGTTTTTTAAGAAAAACTTTCAATTACTTAAAATGCAATCAAAGTTGTATAAGGTTGTTTTTGAGGATTAATTGACCGTAAGGAGTCCTTTTGAAGAGTTTTTTTTAAACTATGACTATTGAATTGGGTAGATTTCAACATTGCGTCTCTGTGTTTTATTGTTACTTAAGAAATATAATGCTAAGTAAATATTTCACTATTACGGAACGCTGAAAACATCTCAATTTCTATTAATCAAAATAAACCGTAATTATTATGCTTTTTAAAAGACAATACAAATTAAATTCTACATTAAAGTACATTACTATAGAGTAAAACACACTGACATGTATCAATTTAAATATGCAATACATTATATAGAGAGGAAATCATAGAGATATAACTATTCTATACATTATATAGAGAGGAAATCATAGAGATATAA
>JAUZNC010007384.1:0-33757 GCA_034780395.1 Vannuccia rotundouncinata | reverse complement strand
ATGCCCGACATCAAAGAAATCAATACTTCGGAGATACAAACACCACCGATCAAACTCAGAGATTCAAATGCATCGTTCAATTTCTGAAGAAGATCGACGTTTATAATGGCCGACTGAAATGATCTTCGTCAGGGGAACAACAATATGATAATGCTAGACTACTTGTAGATCAACATGTGTTCTTGTTGTCGCAGGCGCCATACTCACTTGATACTAACTGGATGAACCGTTACGCATTCCGAAATTATGAATCTTTCAGGCGTAATTTACGCAATTCAAAATAAGTTTTATTCAGCTCGAATGATTTTTTGATAACTACCATATCATGGGACAAATTGTCGAATACATTTGGAGCTATAATCTGGTTTGTCATGTATAATTTAAAACCAACATTTGCTTGTCCCAAAATACGATTCAACGAACGTCATGTTTGTGCCAAGCGTAAAATGAATTCTGAATTATAAATAAAATCTATTTCCTGTTGTATTTTATCGCAGAAACGGTTCTATTCAAGAAAACACAAAAAGTTTTCAAAACCACTCGAAAGTGTGAACATGTATTTCACACCAAACGACCCTTTCCCTCCCCTTTAGGAAGAAGTGCGCCCTCTACCAGACTCTGAAGCGCACCACAGGTCGCAAGTCCTTCGGCACGCTCTCTCTCTGGTCCAGTATGCCCGGCTCCTCGACTGCCGGAGGTCAGGATTCAGGTCATTCGAACATGGTTGACACCACCGAGTGCACCGTCGTGAGTGCCGGAGGGGAAGAGCACCTTCCACTCATCACCTCCGTGGAGACCTGCTACCCTCCGGAGGAAGAAGAAGAAGAGTTGGAGAACAAGGAGGACATAAACACCTCCCTGTTGATGGATAATTTGGAGTCGCCCTCCTGCCCCAGTGTAAATTAACCGGCTGTGATCACATCAGGAAGAATCATCCTCTATGAAAATAATCAACAGAATGTTTCTTATGACACTTCGTTTTTATTTGGTAACTTCTGATGTCTCTCCATAATGTTTACAGTAGATTTATTTATTAGATCATGATCTGATCACTTGTGTGTCTAAAAGGCTTTTTGTTTGTTTTCTGCAGCCTTCACTCAACCACCTTTTGTGAAATACACCTGACTCCACCCACTCTTATGATTATATAAAGCATATGGGTCTCTAATTCATTAAAGTTTACTGTCATGTAAAAATTATGTACAATATTTGTAAGTTCATTTTCTTACTTTTATTCTCATCTTTATATTTATCGTTTATTTTACTGAACTCTTAAAAAGTGTTTAATATATCTCCCGCTCTAGCTCTTGTTTCATGTCATAAATTAGCTTCAATCATCTTCCTCAAATAAGCTGTCTTTTCTCGTCTTATAGAATTTGAAAGGGTGTATATATTTCTATATTCTTAGTTTTTTGTCTACTGTTAGTCTACTCTGACTTTATAAATTTATAAACGAAATTAATATGGACAAAAACAGAATTCCAAATTTATGGATCTGAAATAAGTTTCAGCATTTTTATGTTTAGGATTAATTTCTACGTACCCAATTTTGTTTCACAGAAAGTATCACAAGCGCGGGTATTCGAGGGTATCCTGATATTCTAAGACTACTAATTACGTCTCATGTTTTATTCTACGGCTCTAATTTACTGCCCCGACTTGACTTATTTAGCTGTTGTTCACAGTAACGAGAATGCGCCTATTATAGCTTTCACAACACTTCTTTGAATGGTTTTATTTTATAATTGTATGTTAGCGCATTTACATTTTGTTTTGTAATATATAACTACGTCTTTATTTATAAACGTATGTATTGCTAATCTTTTGTATAGAAAAGCTATATATTGAAAATAAATTTAACTATATTCAAATTTACTGTATGTAAGAATATTCTTTTAATTCTTAAATTAATTTGCTTCGGTTAAAATAAATGAGGAAGTTTTCCCGTTGTCTTACATATTTATTGTCTTACAAATTAGATAGAAATTTGAGTCGTATATTCAAATAACTAAAAGTTTAATGATCTATATAGATACATATTTCGTTTTGAAATATTTTGAAAATTCATATGAATTAGAATTATTTTGATTAATTTTTCTTCGGTATTTTCAAAGCATTCAACAATATGACTTAATCACTTGAATTAAACTTAAATTATGTCCTAAAATTTAATTTTATTTTTCCAACAAATACACTGTTTAACACTTACTTTTATCTTCAAATAAATCCAGTATTAATCCTCTTGTACGATTGTCAGATTGCTTTTAGGCAAAAAATGTTCACAATCTTCAAGCTTGATAAAAACAACAAGCCGCGCAAAATCTTTCCATTTAAACGTTTTTTTAAAAAAGCCATATTTTCTGAGTAACAGACGCACAAAGATTACAAGTAGCATACGGATCGCAGCAAACGATCGAACCCACTCGCACAGACTGCCCTTAGGTTGCCAGTCCAACGCTCTAACCTCTGGTCCACCACATTAATAAGATTCCGGGGTAACCTTTAATCTAATACCCGATAGATCGTCACTGTTCTTTAATATATCGACCTCTCAGCATAAATTTTATTCCTCTGGTGAAAAATGTAATTTTATTATCCTGGTTTTCGAACCGCTAATAAAAATTCGTCATTTGTGACTTATTTTATTAAACTGTAAAAGAATACCCCTTTTAGGTTACTTTTTATTTTATTGCACGTTTAAGCTGATTAGTAGTGGGTTAGGACGTCCTCTGGACCAAACAAAGGATTTTTTCGAACAAAAGACAAATAAAAATTTGATGTTGCACCCTTCTATATTAAATTTTTGACCGATCAGATTAAAATCAGCTATATAAGGAGGTGTGTGAGTTTTTGATTTCATTCTCATTTCTTACGAGCTCTCTGACCGTTGTCTCTCGGTCGGTCTACTACTAGGTACTCCCTCTGCTACAATGGCTTCTTCTTCAGATTATATTATCAAGGCGACGTTACAACCAATAATCCCGCTCATCAAGGTGGGTCTTCATCGCTGTGTCCAGTCTCAGGAGAAATCTCTCCACTTCATCGACGTCAAATCCTCTCTCTATAGACTCAACTCTCCAATTCATGAGCACATTATTCACTAATCACAGGGGTTCTGTCAACGATATAGTCATCGGCTATACTGAGACTCTGGAAACGTGTGGGGACGAAACGCGGGATCATCTTGCCTTTAACATTGAATGGATTGAGACACAGGCGTTATTGAAAGTGTCTCGATTTTTCTCCAACCCGAAGATTACCAAAACCTTTGACAGACATTTTTCTGGGCAGTCCTGGATTGCGGCCAACTTTTCGGGAGAACTGGGATATTTACGGGCAAAGCTAGCACGCCATTCAATTGGATTCAATTGGGTTGGTAATTCTATGCAGATCAAGGATATGGGTGCGTGGAAGTATCAGTTTCTACTACGTATTAATGGGATCTATATCGGACAGGACAGAAATACTGACGAAGTAGCGAGTTTTAACTTTCACAATTGTTCAAGTCCGTCATCAGGCCATCGAGGGGACGAAAACCTACTTTACCTTTCTAATGGGCGATAAAGATGTCTCTCTACTATCGATGGACTTTACATGTTTGCCAGGTCTTCTCCCTGTGTCTTCATAGACTTCATAACCCTTCGGAAGACTTCGGAAGCTCTTCCTCCAACACCTTTCCAGTTGAAGAGATAGAAGAAAGTACGCGGACTTTAAAAACTGATACTCCCCGTACCCCTATCTCTCGAAGACGAATCAACTCAACGGTTGAAATCAAATCCACTAACTCTTATTTAAGAATGACTGTAAGTAGTAGGACTATATATTTAGAAATCTACCTTATGAAGACTTATTATATTCATTGGTTATTGGAGACACAATTCCCTAATCAGACTATATATTGTAATCAAAATAATTGTTGTACTATCTTATAATTAGGTTTGCTATTTGTGTAACCTTTTAAATGCTTCGCACCCTCCTTTTCAATAAACGCTGTTCTTATATTATTATCATCTTTTATCTTTCACATAATTATTTATCCAGTTAGAATGAGAAACAAAAAAATATACAAAATTCTCACTACACTTGTAGTGTTTAAGCGAACGGATAGTTTATAATCGTCCAACACAATCGTTTCTGATGTTTAAAAAAATTCATAATATATATAATTACTAAAATATAAAATATATAGTCAAAATTGGTATTGAGTCCATGACCTATGAAATAATAGTTCGACGCTGAGCTATTGAGCTACACTGAGCTACATTCTATTTCTTAACCATGTATAATAAAGTAGAATGATTTGGATTACACGAAGTTTTGTCATCCAGCTTAAGTTTTATAAAGCTATCTAAGATTTTATAGAGATTTACCTCATTTAGAGAACAAAATTTTATTTCATAGAGAAGGTCGGAGAGCCAAAATTCAACAAATATTTCCTTATAGAGTTTATGATGAAGAATATTTTTTCCCCAATTGCGTTTAATGTAGGTTCCTCCCACGAGTACATATCCGCATAGCCAAAAGAAGCGAATATCAGCTCAATGAGTGCTTTTTTGCGCAATAAGTCGGGTATCACCATCTTCCTATTAGTTGGATATAAATAGTTTCTATTAGAAATATCCAGCAGTTGTGGATTTTCGATAGAACAAAGAAAGATCATAAAACTATGTGCCATTTCTTCATCAACTAGTCGCATGCTCAAGAGACAGTCATCAATTGTGGGTAAAAGTTTTCCTGTAAAGTCCGCCCCCCTCTAAATAAAGTCATAATGTGAGAGAGTATCAAACGCCTTCTTCAAGATTGGGGATTCAGACCAAGTATTTGCAATAACATAGAAGTGGACCATATTTTTAACAATAATGTCTTTAAGTAAAACAGCATGCAAGTATGTGGGTACATATAAAAATAAAAACCCACTCATGGCATCACTGCTACTGACAAGCACAAGTGATAGAAAATAAGTTATAAAAACTGCACTTCACTTAGTTAAAAAATATAATTGAAACTCTATAAAAAAATTCCACTTCACATGAAAAAAACAAAAAAATTATGCATATATACAATTATTTAATGTTCACATTCAAGAGATGTCGTGGAGCTTAGGGATATTTTGGTTCAAATTCTTCCTAAAGCACCAAATTTGGCACATATGTTGATCATGCCATATTATTTCGATTTTTGATGGGCGCCAAGACGTGGCACATATGGAGGCACCATATTGGGAAAAATACAAAATGGCCGCCATCCGGATTCGAGGAAACTCATTTAAATAACCAAACTGGCTAGAACCATGTATGCTATCACTTTTCTGGAGTTTTCGAGGTCGAATAATCCAGTTATTATGTTTTTTTGATGATTTGAGGTCAAGGTAAGCAGATATAGGTTATTTTTTAGTCAAAACAGTCATTTTAAGTGTTTTTGTCAAGCAGTACCTTATTTTATCTGTCTTTGAGTATTTTTTTATTAATTAAATTAAACGACGACGTCAGCATTAGCCACTACAAACAGAATAGACAAAAGGGTATGTATTTAAAAAAATATTACATGCTAGGGTCATATATTATAGAGATCCCATAAACGTCGTATTTAAAAATAGATAAAAAACCAGATCACAAATGATACCACTTTTATTAGGAGAATCATATTCACTTATACAACACAAAATTAATAGTATAATTATATACATGTAAAGGTATAACTTGATGGCAAATAACCTACTCTACTGTTCAGTTATATCCCATATCTGAAGTATATGAAATTTAAAAGAATATATAAAAAAATAATTTTCAGTAATATTCATATTCTATTCACATCCTATGTGTCTCTTGTGTATTTACTATGAATGGCTCCTGTCATTGTTAGTGCACCCTGCTTCGCATTGGCAGAGGACCATACATCGGACAACAGCACGCTTGCATTTACACCTACACATGCCACTGAAGCATCGCTGAGTGTGGTCCATAATTGTTGCTAGTTATTGCTGCCGTCCTTTTGCCAGTCACTGAAGTCAGGGATTTCCTGTTGTACTGTGGTGGCCTGATTCCAATAGTAACTCGCCTGTAGTAGAGCTCGCTTCACATGCTGGAACAGTGCGGCTTGGGTAGGTGGGATATTTTCAAGTGATCTGCTGCCAGTGGTGAAGGGACGATACTTTGCTTCGTTGATACTAGCTGTACCACAACCCTTGCTATACATTATTATGACAAACCTTGCATGTGTATGGACTCGAGTGTAAAAAGGCCAGGATCCTGTGTAAGAGTCACTAGTGTGTTGGTAAGGTCAGTTGAGCTGGTCCAGGCCGCCCAAGCACTCTTCTTACCACATCCAATAATCTGTGAAGTTGAGTCACAGCCAGTTAGACTGTGGAAGAGGGGTAGTGCCGCAAAGGACTTTTAACGGACCCAGATTGGAGCAGATAGTATTCACTGGAATATCACGGTACTTTTTTCCAGTTCCGAAGCCCACCCAGAGTTCTGATAGGCCAGATGTCGCATAAAACCTTACTGCCAAAACCACGATATGACTTACCACCGTACGAACATAGTCTGTTTATAGCCCTGCTCTGCAGCATGTGCCAGATGCAGAAAGATCCTTGTGTCAGCCTCGACATGGTTGCTTGGCTGAAGTGTAGTAAGGTTACAATGTCGATTGGAGAGCCCGGTTTCGAAATGGGTACTCAGGAACAGCTTTCCACCCACGTTAGTCTTGGAAATCTGTCTGCTAATGAATGAGAATAGCTCCTTTTTGTTCTCCTTATTTTTTAGGAAACCACTGTTCCATTCACGTTTCGGGAATCGGGTGCTGCCATTGCCAATTCTTGTCCGTGGGTCATTCCCACGACATTGTTAGGTGAGTCCTTTGAGATTATTTTCCTCTGGGTAATTATCCCATACAGCATTGATGCGTTGGGCTCCGCTCTTCATATAAGCCTCCAGAAATGATACAATGTGGAAAGACACATATTCGCTGAATTTCTTTGCTGTTGTTGGGCGAACGATGTGAATCATTGCTGCCATATCCAAAACCACTACTGTTGATTGTTTCGAAGCAGCTGAACGGCCTGTTGGTGCATCGATGCATTGCAGAATATCAGACTTCGTCCCAAATCGCAGTTACTCTCGGTCAGCAAGGCTTGCTGGTTCTTTCTGATTTTCGAACCTAAAGAAATCTGCCATGTCAGCATCAGGGCGGGACTGCAGTGAGAGGAAAAGCTGTGTGACCAAAACCATGTATTGCCTCTGTGCCCCACTGTCCTTCCTGCTTTTATTCTTTGGGTCGGGTCGCTTGGCAAAAGTTAGCAAATTGTTCCGTTTGATTAAGACATATGCTGCATGAAGGGCTTTGGCAGTTTCACAGATTTGAGACAGAGAGGTAACGACGGCCTGTTCCTTAACGTTTTGTGTATCCAGTGCAACAAGCTCCTGGCATGTTGCATGAAAAGGATTGCCCAGTTGGTTTATCACCTCAATAAATTATAGTATATCCTTCTGAAAAGTTGACTTGCAAAAGTATTCTTCCTTATGATGAGCAGTAGAAGAGGATGAACTGTTTTGTGTAGCCTCAAATTTCTTAACCATTCGCACACAGTCAGGTCCAGCAATCATGTACAGTGTAAGAGCCTCAAGGTTCTCATAGAGACCAGTCGCTCCACCATGTTCCTAGAGGCTTTTGTTAGACTGTTCATATGCTTGGTCCTTGTCCATCAGGCTAAACTTTTTGGCTGATTTCTGAACAACGAAATTGCCCTTCATGAATTCAGCTTGTATTTCGGGGTGTTTCTTGCTTAACTCAACCATGTACTGGCAGCCAACGCGCATTTTGTGTGGTCCAATGCGTGAAACCAGCCACACAGCTCCTCAAATGATTGTACATACAGTGAGCAGTCCCCCTTCCTCAGGGATCTATCAAAACAAGCCATAAGATGCTGATGCACGATTATAGTAGACCAGTACTTGAACTGCGGAACGCTTTTGGAACGTTGATTCCAAATATGGAATAACTCTGGTGGGCCCATTACACTCTTGCAATACTCAGAGTATGCAGTCTTTTTGAGCAAGTATACAGAGATACGAGAGAAAAATGATGGGCAAACCTTGTGCGCTTGATGTGATGCTCATTGAGTGCAGAATGTGCACGGCCAGATGTCAGGATCTCTGCCTAACAAAGTACTGTGACCAACCCCGAGTCACGTAGCGTCTTGCCTATCGTAAGATTCATTTTGTCTTCAATGTGCAATGCACCCATCATAGCCACAAGCTTGTCTTCTCCCAAAGTGTCTGAGAATTGCCATTGGATGAGTTTGATGATAGCATACAGTGGCTGATCTGCAACAAGTATGGTTATCTGGCCCGGGTTGAGGAACTCGGTGCCCTGCTGCGGATGCGGCCTTGTCTGAGAAGATGAGTAGATATCAATCTGAGCAGGGGGCTTCACAGAGCTCTCTCTTTTAATGGACGAGTTGTACCCTGACTAGGTGATGACGTCACCCTCTGCCACTGGACCCTTGTTCATGCGCGCCTCCGAGTAGGTTAAAATAATGTGACCTCATAAATACCCGGGGACAGATAAAATAAGGTAGGTACTGCTCGTAAAAATGACTGTTTTGACTAAAAAATAGCCTATAGATGCTTACCTTGACCTCCAATCATCAAAATAACATAATACTTGGATTATTCGACCTCGAAAACCCTTAAAAAGTGGTATCATACGTGGTTCTAGCCCTTTTGGTTATTTAATTGATTTTACTCTATATCCTGGTGGCGGCCATTTTGTATTTTCATCAATATGCGCCCGTCTTGGCGCCCATCAAAAATCGAAAGAGTATGGCATGGGCAACATCTTAGCCAAATTTGGTGCTTTTGGAAGAATTTAAACCAAACGACCCCAAAATAGCCCTAAGCTCCTCGACTAAAAGAAAAATCTCCACATCATTTGGAAAAAAAGATATATAGAAAATTAAATTAATGCACTCGAAGTCTCTTAGCCTCTTCCTCTTTCTCGATTTGCCTCTCACTTGGACCTTTAAAATTGTGGTTGCCATAGGGCAGGCTCTGGTTTAAAAACGTCTATACCCTCTTATTCTCAAAGAAAGAAAGAGTTTTCTTGGAGTATGTAAAGTTATACACTTGATGGTTATTTGAGCCGATACACCGTAGTGTGTCAAAAAGCATTCTGCTCATGAATGGCCTTTTCATACTTCTCGTGAGTGATATCCGTGTTGAGCCTAGCCCAACGCACCCTTTGCTTTGCTTCAGTACATTGCGTCAATGGCCAACATAAAGTAACACTTTGGCCAGAGCATGAACCATTCTCGAAACGGTTTCCCGACCGCCTCATCTTTGATAGACCACAGGCTCGCTTTGCAGGTGTTGGAAAAGTCCGGTTGTTTAAGCGGATAGTTGGAAATGTCCTGCACTTCGTCTTTCCAGAGCATGAGGATGGGATCCTTCACACGTTGATCCCTGCCGTCTTCAGAAGGAATGAGTCGGTGTCCCTCACCGTGATGTCTATGGAACCACCGAGCGGACTGGCATAACGTGCAAGTAACTCGTATTACAGTTTATACATAATAAGTTTTAAGAGGTCGGAGACGGCTTATCCAGAAAAACCTGGTCCTTTGCGAGCTGAACCCCAATCAGGTTGTCATAAAAATTACAGAGATGAGGAATTCAGGTCTCCGAGAGAAAGTGAGCATGCCTTCTTTGGTACTGCAAAGGCGAAACCTCATTCTTAAAGATGGAGATTATATAGTATTAAAAATCATCTAATAATATTATAATTTTAATATTTATTACTTACCGTTTCCGGACGTTCTTCATGGTCTTTTCAAATAACGCATTGTTACACAGCTTGTAGTAGTCCTTCTGTAATGATATAGATGTCGCCTGTAGTTTCTTAGAGTTGTAGGAGATATATTGCTCGACGAAAGCCGACGGGTTGAACTGAAGAGCGCGTCGAATTCGGATCAGCTTCATACCCTGTACAAGATAGAACTGCAGAAGTCCAGTAAGTGAGTAGGAGCTTGCTAGTTCCCCAAAACACATTATCCTTGCCGCCGTTGAGTCTCCACCATTTTTTCTGCATTAAGTATGTCAGGTAGCGTTCTGGGAGTTCGCACTTCTTTTGAGCAAAGGGTAGATTGCAGGTGTGGTCCTGTACCTTCTTGGGATATTCGAGGTCAACCTCTAAGATGTGTCCCACGTCTCAATCATAGTTGAAGTTGAGAATTTCCAGCTTCTAAAGATCTCCTCTGGAATCCACTCAAAATTGAACTGCGGCAACTTCTGATAGAGTGTGTGGGCATAGAGGTTATTGGCGTCCACGTAGAGCTCTCTGTGCTTTCCTCATCGTATTAATCCAAAATACGCGGCGTGTTAGAAGAGACGTGATGCGTATTGACAAATGTCATATCACCACGAATGCCGCTCTCTACGAAACAATCGCTATCTGCATCCTTGAGAAGTCCAACCTGAAAAAAACTCAAAATTTTATATTAGATGGTGAACATTATTAGGAAAATAGAAAAAAAGAGCCATAGTTACTTTATTACCAATCAGATTAAACATCGAATCCCATGAGAGACCGGTTAAAGTTAAATAGTAGGCTGGATCTAGGTCATTTTCATCCAGTTTAAGCTGCCGGAAGGTTTCGAATACATCGGCAAGCTGATAAACACTTAGACGAAAATACTCCAGCATGTAGTCATCCAGAGTCGTACAACCGAGCAGAGTCCAGGCTTTCTGCTCGCGAAAGTAGCGTTCAGTGCTACACTTCTGCTGGCTGAGATCATTGAAAAATCTTCTTCTTCTTCGAGGAGATCTTCTCTGAGGCCGTCCGGTCCGGTAAGGGAGGAGTAGGGGAAGACTGCTTTAGAAAAAGCAACTTCGGTAAAGGCGTTGTCCGAGTTGAAAATTGATCAGGTATGCTGGAGCTGGTTTGGAGTAAGATAGCTCACTAGGGAATTCAGCGAGGCAGACATAAACTGTAGTGAGTCACGGACCCGATTTTCATTTTCTTCCCGTGAATTGGTCGTCGTTAGGTTCCTTGGTCTGACAATTAACAACACGTCCCATCCTTTGACCTTGCCCAGACTTTCTGTACATATGACATGGGAGTCATAGCCTTGGAAATTGTCGAAAAATACTTTAAGGAAGTTATCCTGAAGCCTCATCTTCCATTTGCACTCCTGACAAGCTGCAGCACGATACGCACCTGGAAAGATGAAAAAATATAACATTAATAGAATTTCATTAAATAGTAATAATTAGAGAAAAAAAGTTAGCGGTAAGATTGTCGTGTTAGTGCACTTTCCATTTCTTCTTGGATTTGTCGTTCGTGTTGAAGCGGTCTGAGCAGATGTAACATCGCTTTGTCCTCCGGTGAGTTTATCCTCTTTTGTAGAAATTCGTACTGGTTGATTATCGTTTATTTGATTCCCACTCTTAAACTTCGTTGGCTAGAGCATTGAGAGCGACCATAGCTGTATAAATGTAGTCATCCCCAGGAAAAACTTGATAAGAGCTGTTGATGGGAGCAACTAGAAGTCCTGGATGTGGCACTAAGAAGAAGGATTTAGCAGCTGCCTTATGTCGGACCTTAATATCGAAAAATATTGTATAACAGTATTTTCGGTATTTCTGCAAATATATATCCTCTTAAAAGGTTAGAGACAACGCTCGCAGTGTTTGTGTCCCTTCTGAGTCTCTATACTCTCGTTCAGTGCATTGAGAAGACGATTTAGGTTGGTGATTCCTACATAATCGGATTTTTCTTCCTTCGTCGGAGTGACTCAAGATGTTGACAAGTCGAAGTTTTGGATCGTCGACATGGTGTCGGGGATAGGGACAAGCACGAAGCATGTGTAGGGGATGGTCTTCATTCTTTTCAATCCAATCAGATTAATGAAAATGCCCGGGTTCAACTTCTCAAAACGTGGGATCGTTATCGGTAGCAGTGATGGAGAAAGTCATGCCGGTAAAGTTGAGCTCACCGCGCCACTGAGCATAGAAACTGGAGTGTACGCGATGGCACTCAACATCTAAAAAATGTAGTACTTAAAGTAATGCGTAATGCATACATGAAGCAGCTGTCATGGTCCCCGTTAATGATGTTGAGAACGGCCTTCTTCGCCTTGAGTCTTGGTGGGTGTTCTAAAGCTCCACGACCGCGACGATGAGGTATACTGTGGTAGCGGGTGATCCTCATGTCGAACCGCTCGACGGTCTCAATGATCCAGTTTGAGCCATTCTGAATAAAATCCTCCACAGTCGGACACGTCTCACGAGTCCTGCGATTACATTGTCAAAAATCGTCTCTCACTAAATACAATCATAGCTGGGAGTGAAAACATTTGCTCCTCAAAGCAAAAAATATCTTCGGTTTTGGGATCGATCTAGAGGATTCTTAGGGCATGAACAGGCTGGACTTTACACTCGATGTATTCGCTAAGTAGAGTTTTTACTGTCCTCTCTGATATATGAAAGAAACTCAAAAAGGCTGGATAGGAGTGTCCACCGGCTCGAAACTGATATAGCTTACTGCATCCTTCATAGCTGAGCGGTTCTGGAAGCGGTGTACCACTTCATTCTGATACTCATCCATTATTGGGAGAGGTTCTGGGAAGCAGTCTGACGGTGAGCCTGAAGATCCGGGTAGTTTCTGAATATTTGTGAGTATTGCCTACACTTAAACTACCGTTTATAGGCAGCATCGGAGGAGGAGGAGGTAGTTGACGAGTATGTAGAGGCTGATGTAGTTGAGGAGTTGAAAGAGGCTGGTACTGCTGGTGAGACTGCAGAGGTCGGTGGTTGAGGAGAAACCGTATTTGGGATAGGGGCTGAATTGTCGATTAGATATTATTTATTCAAGTCAAAGTAATCTATTTTGAGAGGAAGCTGGAACTGACGGTGCAGATAGTCGCGATGCCGTAGTTCCAGTATCCAGCGGACCTCTGATCATCTCCGACCAATATGACCATTTCCGATCATATTTTAAAGATGCTGCTATAACTGACGGTGGAGATCTTCGCGATAAGTCAAAGTAGGCAGCGTGTTGAATGAATGTTGTAGTTGGAATAGGTGCTGGAGATGAAGTCTGAACTGACGGTACAGATGTCTGTAGTTTCAGTATCCAGAGGTCATGTTAACAACTCCATATGGTAATGAGGAGGCTGCGTCAACTGACGGTGGAAATCGTCGCAATAGGTCAATTGGGGTAGCAGTTAAGGATGATGGATGCACTCTAAGGTCTTGAGGCTCCTCTTTAGAGTTGTACAAGACTGTTAGAGTTGGACACGTTCTGAGGTCTAGAGGTTCCTCTATATGAGAATCTTGGATACAGCCGTTGAATTCCTCAACGGTAAAGTCCACGAAAAGGAGGCCGGGATGGAGATAATTCAGATATGAACGTAGCTACTTCATTTGAGCAGACAGCTGAACTCTCATTCGGTCTGGAGGGAGGAGTTATCTCAAATCACGAAGTAACGAGAATTGCTAACGACTCTAGCACGAATGTTAGTTCAGCTGAATGCTCTTCAATAGAATAGCTCATAGTCTATAGACAAAAAATAGGAAAGAAAGAAATATTGAAAGTATTTTATATTAAGAGAAATTTGGAAATGGCTCCTGAGCCACAATTATGATTTTTACAAATTTTTGCGATAATATTGTCTGAATTTTAAACTATTATAATTTTGGACATGGCTCATAAGCGATAACACCATTTTTTTATGACTGCGCAAAATATTATAAAATATTATAAATTTTTTAAACTATTAAAAGTTGGGGCGTGGCTCCTGGGCCCTGATATGATTAATGTGAATTTTTCAAATAACTACTACATAAAAATAAAAATATTAAAAATATATACTGCACATAAGTATTGTTATTAAATATTTTACAGTAGCAATTCTTTTTAAGCAATCCGTCATAGACGTTTTGTAAAAACATCTCGCCAACTAATATGTAACAAGAGTAATCTGACAAGGTTCAATAGTTTACTGATCAATAGCTGACATGCTACTCTACAGACATTCGTCTAAATGGTTTACACTCTTGCACGCAATTAATCAATTAATAGAGTATATTTCCACATCGACAGGCTCATCCCATGCAAGGCGACATCATAAATTAAAATAAATTAAAGTATATGTACCCATGGTAAGATTATATTATAACTATGCATTGCTATACTGTGTCTCATTAGTGAACTAGTAAAATATTGTAAAATATATGTGCTATATATACTTTCAAAATATATCAAAAATAGTTATAATTGAATTAAATTTGTAAAATTGTATGAATTTATTTATATTTTATTTAATTTTATTTTGAATCTTACAACTTTTGAAATTTTGAAACATTGTAAAAACAAAAAATCATTTTTTTGGTTCAGAGGTCGTCCTAACCTACTACTTCGACTTTTTTGTCAAACCGAATTTAACCAATTCATAGTAACAGACTTCTGGAATAACAAATTTTACTTTTCTTATAATTACATACCTAAACTTTTCTTAATATTAATAAATAATGTTTTCTCATCTTCATAATTTGTAAATATTTTATCTAGAGTTATGATTCCCATTCACAACAAAATTTTT
The DNA here is from genome assembly GCA_034780395.1 of Vannuccia rotundouncinata. NCBI lineage: Eukaryota > Metazoa > Platyhelminthes > Proseriata > Coelogynoporidae > Vannuccia > Vannuccia rotundouncinata. The sequence continues at coordinate 19,161 of JAUZNC010007384.1, read as the reverse complement.
GATAAATATTAACTGATTACATACATATGATTTTCGGAAACCCTCAGGCAATAGTTTTATTATTCCTTAATGAAAATATATATTCTTTTGTTTTAATAACAAATTATATTTTTGTTTTTCCGGATTAAAAAAGTTAATTCAGGGAAACTTGCCGTGAGAAAACGGTAACTGATTTGGTAGGTTTTTATTTATGTTATTTGTTTGCCTTTAGCATGTTTTTGATAAATAAAACATTATTCATTTAATAATAAATAACGAAATAATTGAGAATGTACAATTTCCATTACTACAGTCAAATAGTAATCAAATTTTATGATATTTTGTTATTTAAAATGAATTAGTAACTTTCTGTTGAAAATAATATTAACTATAATGATTTATATTTCTTAAATATATACCTAATATACTTAAATATAAAATTAAACTGATTACGCGTTTTTATCAAATATACTTTGTTATCTTTAAAATTCTTAAAATAATGATCGTTTAATAATTTTTCTAACACAGGTGTTTTTAGATAACTAATAGGATGTAATATTCTCCATTTCAATTTCCTTAAAAAACGTTTATTGAAAGAAATTTTTTTATTTAGATCCTTAAATTCTACTTACATTATTTTTTTTATAATTACAATTATATATAAGGGAATATTTAAAGAAAGAATTCCTAGGCGATTTAAAAAATACATAGAAATTCTATATTTAGTTCATATTAATTATATTATTTGATTCAATTTTTGGAGGGAAATAAGTTTATTATGCTAGGAATATGTCAAACTAATTTGTTATTTTGAAATCTTCCTCAACACTTCTAGGCGGGCTGTGTCAAAATACGCGGATTTACGCGCTCTGCCATCAATGGGGAGATATTTCGGAACAGACATATATTATATTCCAAAATTCAAGAATTAATTTTAATATTTCCTTTAGTGCAATGTAAAAAATAGCTATTAAATAGGTGGGGGAAGCATTTTAGATTATGCAAATTATCTTGACATAAAGTTTTAATTCAAACAAATTTAACTATTTATCTTAAAGACCGAGTTGGTTAATTCTCACAATACCTCAAAGTATAAGAGAATTGATTAAAAAATAGTTTTTTAAAATAGAAATCTTCAAACCAATTAATAGTTCATATACTCAGAATTGTCTAAACTGTTCAAAGTCATTTCATTTTTTGACGAATTCTCACGAAAGCTAAATATATTAAAAAGGCACATTGAAGATATTAAAACACTTTTTAAATTATAAAAACATAATTTAACACACTTTTCTGAAGATGTAGGTAATCTTATAACTATTTCTGTTTTATAATTTAAAATGTTTGAACTTATATTTTAGATATTTGCCATGTATTTATTTCACAAGTTAATGAACATCTTTAAAACATGTAAAATTGTAGGATTCTTATAATACCTAGTTAATGTCAAAATAATGGCAGAAATCAGGGGAAGAAAATCAAAAGTAAACTATTGAAATGGATACTTATAAATCATATTTTACAATCTATAATTCATTGAAAGGTCAATCCGTCTTAAAGATATGTGCTAATGTGTGAGAATATTTTTATCCCTATATATAAATATTTTTAAATTCTTTAAAGTACAGACATGATGTATCTATAAATATGGACTTAATATCAGTCCAGCAACAATATTATTTAATATTGATAATTACCTACAAGTAAATAAATCTAGATTAAATATTTTATTATAGGTAAACTTAAAATTAGTAATAATTCAATAAAAGTGTTATAGATGTATATCAAAAAATTATTTAGAATCGAAATCTAACAAGAAACTTGAAAATTAAGTGACTTTTCAAGTTATAAATTTATAAAGTTTAAAAATTATAAAATTATAAAGTAATCAACAAATTTATCAGGTAATAACTTATCAAGAAACTTATTAAGTAATAATTTATCAGGAACAAAACAGTTTATTGTTCTTGAGTTTTGGAATAGGATTCTGAAAATTTTCTATTGGAAAGAGGAATTCATTTATAAATCTATTAATATCATTTAATATGGCGTAGAATGTCCGAGAAAATCTACAAGTAAAACAGATTAAAAGTAAATTAATTACACTCTGTGTAAAATTTACGACCTCTTAAAGTACAATATATAAAATAAAAATGAAGAAAAGAATTTTATAGCAATTTAACCTACGTTTCGACAATAAGTTTTTTATCAATGTTATAAAAGTGCAGAAAGCAAACTTTATAAAGCGACTAAAATTATTCCAGTTGAAATAAAAAAAATCGTAAACTCAGTTTGTACATATAGTTTCGTGTACGATTGAATTTCGGATTACGATTTTGGAGTATCAGAATAAAATTGATAATCACTAAGTATAACTCAGCAAGTATAGAGGCTATGAAAGTGGTTCTTATTATTAAGGAGAATGATGGAATCAATATTATTCCGGAGTTAATAGAGAGATAAAATATATAAATATACTTGTATAAAAAGAATTTTTGAATTTGATATTTGAATTTATATATTTTTAATATACATAAATAAAATTTAGTAAATTCAAGACAATTGTAGTTGTTAGAAAATCAAACATTGTGGGAAAATGGTATTTTAATATTTTTCTTTGCTAATTGCTATTTTCTTAATGGAGAGTATAGGTATAAATATGTATGATTTTCTTAATGGAGAGTAGGAATAAATAGAATTATTGTATTGTATTGTATCCATTTAGTTAGTTTTTTTTATAGTTTTGTTGTAAAAAATCAAATAACATCAAATTTGCAACAAAAAATTCTCATATTTGTAAAAAAAAAGAAGATATTACCTATTCATGTTCTTCTCAATAGGACTCGATTCGAACTACTGTGAATTCTTAAACAAATTTTAATGAGATTTATAATTAGAAATGGAATATATAATATTTATACATAAATTTAAATGCTAGATATTTGACGATATTTATTTATTTATTAATATGATAGTTCAAACATTTAAATTGTTATTGCGGGAATGTCAAGAATTTTTTTAATATTCTGGATGCAAAATTTTGAATTCAAATAATAAATTCTATTACTAAATATTAAATAACAATAAGTAAACAAAATTTCACAATTTTCCGAGAAATATATAGCTTATGAAAACTGCTAGACGATAAAATGTGATAACCCAATCTAAAAAAGCAAATTTGTATATTTTTTAACAACCTAAATGTTCCACTTTTTGTTAAACACGAATTTTTTATTTGAATATAATTTTAAATAAATTGTAATATGAAGTCCATTGAAAATAAAATATATATTTATATATTTTAAAGGTTAGTGTCTATATTGAATAAATTTAATGTAAACGAATTGCATTTCCAACAAACAGTTTCAAACGAATAAAAATTATAATTTGAATTAGTGTACATTCTAATCTGGATTAAAGTACACACATTTTCAATAGGTGGCTGAAAAGGTAATCATAGGTATAATTGAGATACAGAAAATATTCTAACTTCATATTAAAGTACGAAAAGTGTTATAATACAAATTCACTGTATGAATAAACGAATATGAAAATTATAGTATTCTTATTAGAACGAATTTTAATTTTGTCAAGAAGTGTAAAGTATAGAGACTCAAATTCTCCTATTGTATTTCATTACACTTTCGTCGAAAACAATTTATTGGTCAAATTTAAAAAGAAATATATTTTTGTCAATTTGTATTAAAATTATGTATTAAAAATTAAGTTAGCACGATTGAATAATTTAAAACGTCTTTAAGATATTGAAATAGAATACCAATCCATTTTTTCAAATGTAGAATTCATTGATGAGCCCAATTCTCTTTTTGTCTTCTAATATGGCGGAGTGTATCCGAGAATCACTGTATTGTATAACAACATTGTATAAAAGTAATCTGTATAAAATTAAATCCCATTTAATTAAATTTGAAAATTTTTCTAGAATAAGTCTTGATCAAAGTAACACATGTTGTGAATGTTTATTTACAATAGAAAGACTTATATAATATAAGATTGTCGAAACGTTTGTTGATTTTGTTTAAAATATTTTATAAATTTTAGCGAATACTTTTACCTGTATATTTGTATTGTACGTGTCTCTCCAAAACGATCACAATTAAATAAAATTAATAAAACCTGCGATCTGTCTGTAAAGCAAGTAAGTAATTGGCCACATATAGGATGAGAAAAACTTATAAATTGTGACAAGTTACATATAAGATGAGAATAAAGCATAAAGCACCTTTACTAATGTACATCGTGGATACCTGTCGATGCACACTCGATCCACTATCCAATTACGATAAGCAACACGACACTTTATCAACGCCCTGCCCTCCACTTACGTACCCCAACGAACAAAACTCTACGCAACAGAAAACTCTTCCTACCGGGTGACATTATTCATGCCAAAACTTACTGCCAACAACCAGTTCAAGAGGTCCTCAATCTAGCACTGTACAAAACCCTCGACGACAGAGCTAGAAAGAACACATCAATATCCCGACCTTCTTCTAGCTGACACTCTAGCTCTTGACTAACTTAAAAGCCTGGAATTCATCGGAACCTAGCTCTGAGGTATCTAGTTGGATCCCATTTCGTTGTATTTCATTTCATCTGTGAAACACACAATGTATTTTTCAAATCATATTTTAAACAAAATTAAACGTCTCAAGCGGATGTAAAAAATTCTAATTTAAGAAGATATTCGGATGAATTAACATTGTTAAAAGTACATAAAAATTTCTATTCGTTGGCTGAAAAGGTAATCATAGATATAGTTGGGATACAGGAACTATGCTAACTTCCTCCTAATTAAGTAAAAAGTGTTATAATACAAAAAACACTATCAAATAAATTAATATTATAATTATTAAGAGTATTTTTAATCCGACGAATTTTTAATTTTGTCAAGAAGTGTCAAGTATATGCACTTAATTTCTCCCATTCTATTTTATCATACTTTCATTGAAAACATTCCCATAAATTTATTGGTTAAATTTAACTAATAAAAAAATTATTTTGGATTGTCGAAGATTTAGATATTTCAAATAAGATTTCATTAAATAGTTTTCATTTTTATAGACAGCAGTCAGAACTTTTAAAAGCTTTTATTTCTATGTTTGGAAAAGTCTAAGAAATTAAATGATACTAATTATGAATGAAAACTAAATATAAAAAGTTGGTTAACAAAATAGTTTACATCTTTGAAAAAATTAGAGACTGCATTCAAGTATTATGTAACAATGAGTAACAATGAGTAACAACAATGTATACGCTTGTTGGCCCATACATTAAGTATCATGCTGTAATTACTTAAATGAAACAACCTTATATTTCGAGGTTAAACCTCCTTATCACGGGTATTTAATAATAATGATAAATAAATATAAGAATATGCAGTTGAGTACAGTTCATACAGATATAGCGCGTGAGTCTGTGAAACAACAATCAATACAACTGGGTGGATTACATAAATCTGAATTAAGAATTTCACCCATAGTTCATATAGATACAAGAAAGAAAGATATGGTTAAAGTACATAATTAATGAAATATAGAATTATAACCAACGAAATGTAAAAGTAAGAGATCATAAATTAATTAGAAAATTAAACCCGAATTTTAGTGATTTTCCAGCTGGTTGTTGATCGATGGTTTCAGTATCTGTATTAACATAGCCTCTCGGGATCGGAGGCCCACTATGCTCCTGACAGTCATGATGACCTCAAAAGTGAAATTTGCACGACATCTCTCTTTGTGGCGATAGACGAAGCTCGTGTTCGTGGATATGTTATCCTTAACCCGGAGATAGAGTGGTCTCATTGTGGAGCCGATATAGATGTTTCAACAAGCGGTACAAGTAGCTTTGTAGATGCAGCTGGACTTCGGCACAAGCGACTCTCTTTAATGGGGCAATTGTAGATGATGCACTCTACTGGAGATTCTCTGGATAAGTATGATCGCAGGGTCCTCCACTGGTATTGTAGGAATCATTTTATATTTATATTTATATTAATATCATTATTATTGTTATTGTTATTATTATATTCGATAGTTAATTAAATAGTTATATTTGTTTATACGTTTTAAAATTTAAAAGAATAAACATTTAAATAAATATATTTTGTCATAAAAATACAATAATTGATTGCTAACTGACGACTTCTTTCAGGTATACAGTCCTTATTGGTAGTTTTAACTCGCGGAAGAGGGATTTCAGTCGTCCATTAATGTTCTCTCGTAGGTATGGACATGTAGGTTGAATGTGGGTTTGTCGGTCTGGGGTTGAGAATTCCGAGAATTCCATGCCTTTCAAGGTATTCTCGAAGACTTTGACATGTCTTTTAGTATCTTCTGGATCTAGATACGGTGAAACTCGTTCCGTATGATACCGATTTTCATGATGTCCGGTAGCGCTGAGTCATGATGGACGAAGATATCCTTTCTTGTCGATTTCTCTTAGAAACAGAATTGTTCCTGGCCATCGTTCTTGATAAGGACACGGAAATCAAGAAGGCCTAAATCGAAACGGATGTTGTCGTATTGTTGATCTTCTATTCCGATGCTTCGAGAGAGCAACTATTTTTTGTTACATTTTAATTATTTTTGTTAATTTGTATGCGTGTTCGGTTTCGGTTTCGGTCCTTTTGTAATATAAACATTTGTATTCTGTAATTGTCTGCATTTTAAACTGAATATATGAAATGTACTGTTTTACAGATTAATCACAGACACATTTAGAATATTATAATAACTATTTAAGTATTATACTTATTAAATTACATTTTTATTCTATTAAAATAATGAAGATTCTCGGCATTGTTGTAAAGTGGTCTGCTAATCTATCAGCCACAAAATAAAACCACTTGATTTATGATATCCATATCTTAAATATTCATACCTTAAGGTCTTAATAGAAATTTTAATGTTGTAAAGTCTTATATTTTACTTTTATTTATTGGCATATTATCTGGAGAAACCTATTTTACAAGCTGTATGCATATTATTATAAATCGACCGACCAACTTCTAGTAATACTGAATTTAAAAAAAACAATTTCCTATAAAATTATTTGATTTTAATTAAATCTACCAAAAATTTAAATTAAAATTAATCTGTAATAGACAATGCCTAAATATGTGGCTCACTAGAAGCTCGTCGCTCACTTAAAACATACTTAGGCATTGTCTGTTTTTATAATATATAATGGAAAAATAGAGATTTATTTTAATTTAATTTTTTGGTAGATTTAATTAATATCAATTAATTATATAATACATTAATTTTTTTAAATTCAGTATTACTAGAAGTTCGTCGGTCGATTTATAATAATGTATACAGCTTGTAAAATAGGTTTCTCCAGATAATATGCCAATAAATAAAAGTAAAATATAAGACTACAACATTAAAATTTCTATTAAGACTTTAAGGTATGAATATCTGTATGGATATCATAAATTCAAAAATAGCGTAAATCAAGTGGTTTTATTTTGTGGCTGATAGATTAGCAGACCACTTTACAACAATGCCGGCTATACAGGAGGTTTATAAAGAGTATGTAAACTTGAGACTCAGCTGGTTTTGTAGTCTTCCTCTATGATGTGTAGAAACGTTTAAATCAACCTCTTTTTTATAATTAATTTTTTGGCAAATACAATAATTTTACGACCATTTAATTTTATTGTATTTATTTACAGTACATTTCAATTTATATCATGAATGGATAATAAATTAATTTATATATTTATAACATTATGATTAATTAATAGATGAATGGATAATCCTGATATAATCTTAAACGTCTTATCGTATTTTATGTCAAAGTAATAAAATACATCTGCCCTCTTTAAATTTGTACACCGTTGTTGTTGTAATTTAATTTAATTTGAAATGATAAGATGTAGTCACTAAAAGTCTTTGAATATCAACATTTTAAGTTCATATTAAATAATATGACATTTAATAATTTATCATTTTACTTGATCATTTATTTATCCTCTGCGGCTTCAAATAGTGTAAGTGAAATACTAGATATGACGTTGGCGTTATTAAACTACATTAATTACCTGATTAGAGCTACCTTACTCCATACTCCTCACCTTGCTACCTTACTACTTCTGACTAAATGCAGAAAAAAGGACCAATCAAAATTGACGTCCTTTTGACAAATAAAAATTTAGGAACTTTTATAAAATTTTATAAAATTCCTTGATATATAGAAAAGCATTATTATATTCCTTCAACATTGATGAAAGTAAACTGATCCGCATTTTTTAATGGAAGACTTTATCCAGCTCAATAGTTCTGACAAGTTTTCTAACTCTTCAAACGGAAGTAGCTGTGAGACAATTGCGTTTGATGACTTCTCCAAGGTGAAAATTGGCGTACTTCTTGTGCTTTTCATCTTGACAACCGTAGCCAACATCCATGTCTTACTGGTCACCTACAGTCTTCGGAGACGTCAGAGTATTATAAACATTAACAGAATTATCACACATCTGTGCATAGCTGATCTTTTAGTTGGTGTGTTCTGCATGCTAGGCGAAGCCCTGTGGACTCTCACATCTCAATGGTACGGTGGAGACCTCCTGTGTAAGGTCTTCAAATTTGGTCAGACCTTCTCGGCCACTTTGAGTACCATGATTATCTGTGTGATCAGTATTGACCGAGCCGTTATGGTACTCCTGCCGCTGCACAGATCAAGGATCGAACAGCGCAGTCGCCGCTTTCTCATTGTGGCCTTTGTTATCAGTGTGTTAACTAGTTCCCCTCAGGTAATTACACAATTTTTAAATTAGATACATCGTTTATTAAATTTAAAATCACTTATTATTTCCTTTTCTGTATGATCAGATTTCAAATAGTTTAATGGTCAGAATGAAAAATAATGTGTAAAAATATTTGTTTTATTGCATGTAAATAATTATACAACTTAGTATAGCGTTTAAAAATTAACATATTACTAAATAAATAATTCACTTGGTAGATATAAATGTTAAAACGAATGATTAAAAAGTGACTGTTTTCAAAAAAAATACTCATTAGCAATATTTTCTAACAGAAACCATTAAATGAAGCAAAGAAAATGTAAAAATATTTATTTTTAGTAACTTAAATGGTTTTTAAGATTCAAAATTCTTCGTAAGTGTTAAATAATTAGCATTCGATCATTCCTTTTTATAGATAAATCGAAATAAAAATGTCGGGCATTAATATATGGTTATATTATGATTTAAAAAGCTGACATATCGAAATTATATATTGCTTCTTCAAATAAAGTTTTTATAAAAAAGTGAGTTAATAGCAACAGTCATTTAACAAGCAACGATCGCTTTGAAGGATTCGTCTAATTCTTTTTTAATAACTTAAGCGGAGGAAGCAAAAATTAAAATAATTAAATAATTTCTCATACGTTTATATACATTAATAATTTTAATTTAATAAAAAATAAATTGCAATGCAATGTAATGCCTTGCGTCATCATATTTATATTTAAAATTTGGAAAAGCTCCATTAATAAAAAAATTATTATTTTTATAATTTGAGATGATTTATTTACAAAATTCACAAATTAATTACTGCCCTGAAGTATAGCTTCGGGTCATTATTGATCAATTAAAAAAGTATTATAAGTTAGTTCTTGCTTATTAAATGATTACAAACTTTCTAAATAGATGATATAAATGTGGAAATAATTGTATTTCGTATGCCCTATATTGTATGACTTAAAGTTTCAACCCGAATTTCGATTGATCAAGGGCTTACTTATGTTGTTTGATGTATCGCGCTGCTCTAATCTTTAGGTCTGCGTTGTTTTTTGCTTTGCGCAAGGTGTTTTTTTGAAGGTAGTTATTTTTATGAGCAAATGCATTATTTATAATTAGTTTGACTATTTAAATATTTTGGTAATCTTTTTAGAATATTAGGAATATTCTATTCAACATTCTTTATCTTAAAACACTGTCTGTATTTTGTTAATTCACTACCTTTTTTGTTTGCCACATTTTCGTGTGAATGTCTCGATATAACACCGTGTTTTTTGGAACAGTTGGTAAACATCTGTACTACACCATACAAAAGGAAACATATTTCTAAACTAACATGTCAACAACACTTACAAATAACGGATCCCACAAAACCTTCCTAAAATAGCCAATTTATATTTTCCCTCAAAGCAAAGGTGTAACTCGAAACTAATTTAAATGTTGGCAGCCTTTTTACAGCGATGCTTAGTAAAGATAATGATAAAACTTCTCTATAGAAACCTTGCGCGTGTATATTTATCTTACGATTCATGCGATATTACAGTTGTTTATTTTTTCTTAAACAGAAATGCGTATTACAAAATAAGGAAAAAATAATTTGCCGTACAATCAATTCATTTTATAGTTATATAGATTTCGAATGTTAGATATAAAATATAAATTGATAAGATATAGCAAATGAATTAATCTATAGTTTATCATTTTATCATTTTTTACATATCATTAAAATATTTATTCTTTACAATTTTATCCATTTTATAAAATCACAACTAATTTATTTCCCGATTTCAATTTTCAGCTGGGCCTATTCACAGTAGCAAAAGCACCTTTTAAGAAGCCCTTTTACCAATGCATACATCTCAACTACATCCAGAAGTTTCCAAATTGGGCCAATCAAACATTCTTCTGGGTCAATTATTCGGTCAATTATCTCATCCCGCTAGCCTTCATCTCTTGTACCTACACCCTCGTTCTTATTAAACTTCAGTCCGAGAGCAAACGACAATTTGGTAAGAAAATATATATATTTTAAAAAATAAATTTTGTGTTTGAAATCGAAACTATTATTTTCTTTAAAAAAAAATTCAGGTCTGCGTTAAATATGGTGGCTTTTTATGTTCTCAAATAATGTTTTAAATGGTTTAATTATTGGTTAAATTAATAATATATATTTCATAATTTTGAAGGCTAACTATTAAACGATAAAGTCAAATAATTGAAATTAAAAATTATTATTTTTTATTTAAATGCATTCCTTTAATTTATTTGAGGGCTCCAAATGAGCTACCAAAAATTTGACACGTAATTTCATCTAAAAATACAAAAATTATTATCATTGAATAAATTTTAATATTTTACATAGTTTCCAAAGAAAGAATTAGAAAAATGTGATATCATATAAAATATTCTTCTTTTATCAAAAACATTGACTTGTTCATTCTATATTCTTCTCACTGTAGGTTGTCAGAACGCCAGCCCTCACTACGATCCAAACCTAAATTCTTCCAGCCACGAAACCAGCTTCTCTATAACCGTCACCAAGTATTCCTCCAGTAAATCTCGTCGTAATAGGCGGAACACCTCCATGTCTAAAACACAGAACACAATCTGTCAGGGCGCCTCGTCGGGCCGGTCAAGTCTCCTACGTAGAGCTAAGATTAAATCGCTCCAGCTCAGCTTCATGATAGTACTGAGCTTTCTCATCTGTTGGACCCCTTATTATATTGTCTACCTTTTGAGTACGCAAATGTTGAGCAAATGTGTTCAGCCCAAGGAGTCGCAAATGCAGTACATTTTCTTCTTCGGTCAACTAAGTGGAGTTTTCAATCCTCTTATCTACGGGATGTTTCACTGTCATGACAAAAAAAGAAGAAGTTGAAAACCATCTCATAACTAACTACTAATTCATCCCTTTCAAACTCTTTACAAATTTCATGAGCTGTTTTACAAAATATGTTTTCCAATTTATTCGTTTAAATGGAATCAAACTAAATGAATGTTATATGGTTAATAAAAATGTATTTTATTATAACTTTATCCAAAATGAAAATTGTATTATCAGAAGGAAGTGAATACAACAATATCAAGTTTTGATGAATAAAATAAATAAAAATCAATGGAATATTTGAAATAATGATATACGAATGGTGCTAATAGAATTTCGAATTTTTAAATCTTTTCGATTTTTCAGTTCTTTATTAAAATGAAAGAAAAAAAAATATTAGTCAAAACAGAATTTGTTGTACGGAGAGAACTCTCTATTTTGGTATTTGTAAACGTGTGACAAATTGTACTGTTCTGTTATCAATTTTTGTGTGTAATACATGTTCTTCATAACTAATTGGTAATAAGTAAGCGTCCTTGTACATTTGTATATACAAAATGTGTGTTAGTAACTTTTCTGGTATTTTATTTTAATTAACACATATCACTTCAGTAACACTTTGATATTGAAATTACATAAAATATTTTTTGAATTTGCAGCCAGTTTGTTAAATTTGTATTTTATTTTATTTTATATATATATAATATAAATAATGGATTTCACAGTTTTTAGATGATTTAATTAAATGCTTCGCTTTACAAATGATAATGAAATTTCGTACAATCAGTTCTTTCACCAATTTGACTAACTTGGATTCCCATCAAACAATTTAATTTCTGGTCAAAGACAATTGAAATTGAAGTAAATGATTTAGCTTGCTCCCTCTATTTGTCAATAATTTGTTTTGCACTTTTCATTGATGTCCTATATAATTATAGTTAATTGTTAGTATTTAAATAAAACTCTTTATTGTATTTGTTTAGTCTTTTTATTGATGAAATCAATATTAATAATTAAATTGATAGATATTTATACAATTTCTCAAAAAGTAATAAAATCTTTCTTTTTACTGAATAATATGCAAGGATATATGCATACACGTATATCTTGCAATATTTTTTCTTTTAAATGTAATCGTTGGATACATGAAATGATGAACAAGTCGAACTGTCTCCAATTCGTATTATAGAGAAATACCGCAATAATCGCTAAAAATATTTGTAGAATTTGGTCTTACAAATGTATGAAATTTTTCTTTCAATTTTTTTTACGCTTCAATTAAATTATATTTGATCAATTAAAGTAGGTTGATTTGTGAATTCAGGCATTAAATTTGAAACTCTTTTATAAGAAATTATTTATTAGTCCTGTAATTAATTAATATTGACAGAATGTAAACATGAAAAGTATGGAAAGATGACCTGAATTCCGTCCAATGTTCAGTTTTCCTGAAGTCTGTTTTCCTTTTGGCAAGACTGCTGTCCACAAAAAGAGAATTTTAATAAAATAGTTTTTGATGAAATACTTCTGTATTTAAAATTGCAATAAAACTGTTTTTATTGCAAAGTTATAATGTTCTTGACGCTATTACATCTCAAAAAGATTTCACAAAAGAATTTAAAACTATAATAATATGGAGATTGTATTTACATTAGTATACTGCTCAACGTTGCAGTTAGATTCATCTTATGTTATTTAAAAGTTATCTTATGTTACTTTAAATGTAATTTACAAAGTACTAAAAACCTCAACCTTTACGCGGCAATACACTTCGTCAAAATATTGTTGCCTCAATAAGTGCAAAAATAATATAAATGATTTATTCTAAATATATTAAATTCAGAACAATTCGGTTTCCGAACTGATCAAAGATGAAACAGTCCTTTATTATTTGTCTATTTACCATCTGTCATGTCATGTTCTTCTATGTGAAAATATTTTCTTTAAATAATTATCTATACATTCTGTCAAAATATAAAATAGGTATAAATATAGTAATTCAAATGTAAATAAATGTCATTGAAGTAAGAAAACATTGGTTTAATAATAATGCAGTTACTTTTTCGGATACGTGAATGTTATATGGAGCAGTATATATTATAATAAACATCTCAAATATATTTGATACAATTTGAAGTTAAGGTTCTGTCTATATTAATATTATTCAAAATTAATTTAAATTTATAAATAAATATTTTTTTCCTATGGTTGCTATATGAAAAGTTAGATTCAATAGTACTAAAATGCAGTACTTTTTCGTACTGTGGAACTTTTCCAGTACTGTAGAAATTTTATGCATTTCTATTGTATAGTGAAAAGTTAACCTTTTAATGATTCTAAATTTAATTAGAAATTACTTTATTTCAATAAATTAATAATGAATAGACAACAAACTTCTAGATCAATTCTAAACAATGACAAATGATAGACATGACCATAGGAAAAAATAGCAATAACCTTCGTTGGAAAAGCACATTTCAATACTTGGATATTTATTGATTCCGAGAGAGCGTAGCGATTGAGGATCAATGAATATCCTCGTATTGAAAAGTATTACTTTTCTAATTTCAAGAAAATAGCTATTACTAAGGGCCGATAGACTATTTTCCTTCTAAGTTATCGTCATCATCCATTAGAAAACACTTCGACGAGACAGTGGCAGTGGTAATGGAGGGAAAACATAGATGAATTTAGAGGAATTGTAGAGGAATTTATATATAGTTAAAAAGTATCAATATCAGGAAATGTGCTAGTTTAGTAGTATTGAAATTATATTATTTTCTCAGCGAAAAACAATAACTTTGATCTCGCTAAATGACTAATCAAAGTTAAAATATTGTCTACTTGTAAAAATTTAAAACACCCCATGAACCACAAAATCTATAAAATTAAAACCAGAAATTCCAAATTCCTCAATTATAAATGCCTACATGTGCATACATGTTTTATTTTCTATTAACATAGGCATAAATTATAGATGTTTAACTTTAATATAGATAAATGTGGCTGGTTTTGGGATGGTTCGAAATGTAAATAATTTATAATTTCACTGTTGCAAGGAAAAAGTTTGTAAGTTTGTAATTTAAAATTAAACATAGGATTTTGACGCAAAACAAAAGAGACGATCTGACAAATATGCTCACGAAAACTTTCCTTGAATAAAATATGATATTTTTCTGTAATTACATTGAGTAGCAACAATATATTATGTACCAACAGACATATAGAGTTTTTCGTTATACATAATTTAATGAAATTCCAAAATACGTTTAATACTTTTAATATATTTAATGATATAAGTTTTCCAAAGAATGTCAACCTAACTACAACCAGCTGCAGTACACGTTTTATATATTCAAGCTGGAGATGTGATATATCGATCAATACATTTTTTTCTTATTGGTCGCTAAATATTTTGCCCGAATGAAATCAGAATTGAGTGTTTATAGTCCGTTCATGATAAAAATGATGCATAACCCCTGTGAGAAAGTGTTCATTTTCATTCTGTATTATATGTATTGTTATGTCAGTTTTCTAAGTTCTGTCTCTTAGTTATTATGACAAAATTAATCGGGAAACCAAAAATTCATCATATAATCTTTGAATTTTTAGTGGTAGCTATAGGAAATTCATTAAATAGATATAAAAACAACGATTGCATAAATGTTAAAATCAACAATTTGTATTTATGGGTATGAAATCGCATGAAAGAAATAAAATAATTTATTAAACTACGTCAATATTTATTCAAATTTTTGATAATTTGTATCATAACAATTGAAAAAGTATGTACATAAAAGTGTGCTGTAAATGTGTGAATTTAACTATTATTCAGGGGAATTTGGTTTTGGACCCTTTCGTCTGCCATAATGGTACAGTGATCAACTATGTATTATATACTTGCACATAGGATTTAAATATACTCTTCGGGAATTGATACATTTTAATTATTTGATTTGCTGTTTCTTTTCTGTCTAAAGTCTTTTCTAATTAAACTTTACCCCAATCAATAATCTCTTCTAATTAATGAGAGTTATGACCATGATTGTTTTTAAGAGGAAGACCATAATTATTTTGTCTGAAAGTCTTTCGTATGAAGGAATTTACTAATACAATAATATAGAAATTTTTAATATTTTGAAATATTTATTTTTTAAATAAATATGCTAAAATACGAAAAGTTTTGTATCTAAATAAATTAATAATTAATAAATAAATAAATGCAATGTAAAATTAAAAAGAATATTTTTAACGTTTTCTTATGATTTGACTAACTATGATTAAATTTATGATATTTGACTAGCTTTTAAAATCCAAATCCCTGCTTATATATATACTAATAAACTAATAACTTTAAAATAATGTTTCGGTTTCATATTTATACTTTATTTATAATTAAAGTTTGTTCTACAAATGGAACAGAGAGCTACGACGAAGTTATTTCTCAATTTTCTCTCCCACAAAATTAAAATCACTCTAGTTCATTCTTTTCACATTAATAAAATCTTTGTTTAGGCTAAAAGCTATATTTTCAATTAGACTTCATGTTATAGACGAAAATGTGTTATTAAATTCTTTAATTGAAAATCAGGGTAAACAAGTATCCGAAGAGGCATTTTTAAATTCATATTAAATAAAATAAATAAGGTTTGAAAATATTCTCTTTTCAATAATTCAATAATCTTTAACATTTACAAGTAAATTTTTTGATAATTGAACTTTATATTGCATATTGAATTATTAAACATTAACATCAAATTTATGTTATTCACGATCTTCTGAAACTAAAATAGTTGGTATTTTTTAGGCATCAAAGTCCTTCTCCCAAGATGTTAGTTTAACTTTTTTTGCTCCTGTCACAAATAACTCCTTCGAACTAATCCTTCCCCACTCTCGAGTCTACATGTAATTTAAAAGTTTGCTCTGACAAAACAATTTGAAATGTTCTAACTTATTTCAAATTGTGTGTTTGATTCCAAATTGGAATTTTTTAGAATTATGATATATTGGGATTAATTTATTAATAAATTAATTATTTTCATTGTGACAAAGGTGCACAGTTAATGAATGATTCGGTCTATAATATAATCTATATTACCTAAAGATACAATACCTTTTAAAATAAGTAAAACAGCCTTTCTGTTTTGAGTTTTATAAACTTAGCATTCCTTCTCAAAAATTTTATTTCAGTAAAAGTATTCTTACTTGTCTCTATATCAAGAAGAGCCATGAAACACACAAAACAGTGTAGACTTGATATTCCATTAAAAGAATCTTTAGTTTATTCCAGAACAAATAGAACTTTTAAAAAATAATTTTCATAAGACAAGTAATTAACTAGTCATGCTTTCTCTATTTTCAGTTTGCATCTTCAACAAAAAATCGATTAAATTAAAAAAAAGGTCTTGAAAAAATTGCGCTCCTCTGCAACGTCGACCTTTGTTTCTGTAAAGACAATGTTTTTGTTTCTCTTACAGATCGACTTTCAGCAAATGCTTATACTGTTTATATACTCATTTCTAAAACAATTTAAAAGTAATCTTTCAAAATATTTGTAAAACAAATATATAACTACAAATATTATCTAAAGAGAAAATTGAATAATTTAGTATGTTTTGATGCAAATCAATATTATTCTACTTTTAATGAATAAAGTGTGGTTATTTAACTTAATTAAAACAAATTATATGTAGCTTACAATGTGTAATATTGCAACGTTTGATACTGTTGACTATTTTCTTTAGCTAAGGTTTAGGAGTATAACAATAATTGAAAATTAACATTGATGAAATTATCAAAATGTTTTATGGGTTTTTACTATTGATATATCAAAACTAACTCACACTTTCTTAAAGGTTATGTTATCCTATTATTCTATTATCACACATTCTACCCATTATGAATATAATACTACCAACTATCATATTACATTATATTATTACCTATATTCTTTTATTCTATAATTAACGTTTAATATTTGTTTATTTTGATCTATACACTTTTCTAATTATCATCCCATTTATTCAAAGTAAGTGCTGTATTTAATTATATAGTCATGAGTAAATATTGCGTATGGAAAATTTGAAAAGCGTAAACCATTTTGACGAATGTCTACATAGTACCCGCATGTCAGCTATTGATCAGTAAACTCATTGAGCTTTGTCAGATTAGTTGTGGGGGAAATGTTTGTACAAAACGGCAATGACGGATTGCAAGACAAGAATTGCTACTGTTTAAATGCTTAATAACAATACATTTATTTTGAATATTATCATTTTCATATTTATTTAGAAGTCATATGAAAAATTCGCATTAATAATATCATAATTTTGGCCCAGGAGCCACGCCCTAATTCTTTTAGTATAAAATATTTGCGATATTTATTTATTTATTATTTTTACTCTATGAGCTAGCTTTCCTATTGAACACCATTCCGCTGAATTAACATTCGTGAGAGTCGTTGGGGATTCCCGATCTTCTGCAATCTGTGTTAAATCCTCCCTCTAAGCCGAATAAGAGTTCAGCTGTCTGTTTACAGAAAGTAACAACGTTCATTTCTTCGTTGTCTCCAATCCCGGCCTCCTCTTTTATCGACTTCACCGTTGAAGAATTCAACAGCTGGATTCAAGGTTCTCATATAGAGGAACATCAGGACCTCAAAATGTGTCTATCTCCCTCAAATGCTCGAACCTCTCATGCACCAGCGTCTCCAACAGTCTCGTCCAACTCTATAAAGGAGCCTCTAGACCTTAGGGTGCGTTAATCATCCTCAAATGCTGTCTACTCTGACTTATCGCGACGCTCTCCACCATCAGTTGTAGCAGCCTCTACCAACTCCTATCAGGAATGGTTGCACTATGTAGAGTTTATCACAGCTCCGCTGGATACTGGAACTACGAAAACGCGACTATCTGCACCATTAGTTACGGCTTCATCTCCAAAATATTATTTTCCCTTGGACGAATTCATAATTACTACTCCACCTCCTACCCCAACTACGGCCTCTCCTTAAGTACCGACCCCTCCAGTAACGCAAACAGTATCATCGATGCATTGCAATCCGCATTCCAGAAAGGAAACCAGGCGCATTGGGAAGACCCATTCAATTCTTTCAAATCAAGCACTCGAAGAGGACAAAGAGTCACCAAAATTTTGCGAAACCACGATTTACAACGTTTTGCACAATATTGTTCCGTTTGTTCCGTTTTTTGTGTTTATTTGTTGTGTACAAAGCTATCACTATTTCTTCTCATTACGCAATATTCTACCTACATGGAAAACAATCAACCAATGAAAACGCGTCTATCCAGCAATGAACCTGTAAATTTAGCTAACCTAACACAGTGCTTAAATAAACTACGTGAAGACATAAAGGAAGACACAAATGCCATAATATCGGAACTACGCAATACTATAAACAAGCAACAAACACAAATCGATCAATTAAACAACGCAGTTGGAAACCAAGCACTAACAATAGAACGTCTCGAAACGATCAATAGAGCAAACTACGCGATAGTAAATGGAATTCCAGAAGACAACGATCAGCTGTTAAAGTCGGTTCTTGACTATGTAGGAGCCAATACATGTC